>CM057459.1:1130395000-1130650000 GCA_016271365.2 Neoceratodus forsteri | reverse complement strand
TATTCTAGGGCGTTACCCTGACCAAATAAATCTACTAATAGACTTATTTCATATTCGAAATGTTTTATTAGGGATATATACTGGGACATTCTGGAGCAAACATAAAACACAGGGTAAAACTACCATCCTAATAACATCGACTCTCTGTAGGAGGTTCAATGGGAGGATATTCCACTGTGCAAGGTCTGATTGAAGCTGGGCATAAAATGGGTCATAATTATTTCTGATTGTGTAGACTTGCCTGATGTGACAGACAGATGCCCAAATATTTTAATTTGTCCAGATCCCAGCGGAAGGGAAACAATTGCTTAAATAGTAAAGAGGGGGTAAAATAAAAAGTCAGTGCTTCCGTTTTGGTAGTAATAAGTTTATATCCCAAACATCTACCAAACTGATCTATAACGTCGAAGACTGCTAGGACAGTTTGGGAGGGGTTGGTTAAAAAAAGCAAATCATCATCTGCATATATGACAATACGATGTTCCCTACCCTCCATTTGAACCCCTTCTATCTGATGGGAGCCCTGGATGGCCTGTGCCAGTGGTTCAATAAAAATTGCAAATAAGTCCGGGGATAGAGGGCATCCTTGACTGGTGCCCCCGTATAGGGGAAAATAAGGAGAGTGATAAGAAACTAACACATGCTTGGGGAGAGGAATAAAGTGTTTTAATCATAGAAGTAAAGGAAGGGGGGAAGCCCATCTCTGTCATAGTAGCAAACAGGAAGGATCATGGAACCCTGTCAAATGTCTTCTCAGCATCTAAGCTGAGAAGGACAGAGGGTGTTCCATGAGATTGCATTTCCTGCACTAAATGGAGTGCCCTTCTAGTGTTGTCTGTGGTGGATCTGGCACTAACAAATCTTGTTTGATCTAAATTAATTACAGAGGGGAGGACTGTGTCCAGCCATTTGGCTAAAATGGACATAAGGAGCTTACAGTCCACATTTAGGACTGAGATTGGGTGGTATGATGTACAACTCTGAGAAGTCTTGCCGGGTTTGGGAATAAGGGATATCACTGCCATGCCCAGCTGGGTGGGTGGGGGGGCAGCATTCACTGTAAACCTGTAAAAGAAGAGGGACAATCTTCTGTCTAGAGTGCTTATAAAATTATGTGCCATATCCATCTGGAGCTTTCATAGTTTTAGACAGAGAGATGGCAGCTATTAATTCTGTATGCAGAACAAGGGAGACCAATGAGGCCTGCTGATCCTCGGTAAGCTTGGGGAGGTCCAGTGGGGAGAGAAATGCATTAGCACCCATACTACCCGAGGGCCGATCTGTAGAATATAATTTTTTATAACATTCACTAAATGCCTGAGTAATGTGTCCCACTCTTGTGCAGAGGTTGCCGGAGGTAGGGTCCCTGACAGTAACTATGGTAGAAATACGTCTTTGCTTATGCAACCGGGAGGCAAGCAGGTGGGAGACACGAGGGCCTATTTCACCATATCTCTGTCTAAGGAAAGCTAAGGCTATTTCTGTGTTTTGCAGGATCAATGAGTCCAGCTCTTGTTTAGCAGTTGGGAGAAAATTAAGGGTCTGCTCCAGGTGGGATTGTTTTTCCCTGCGTCGTTTCACCATGATAGACGAATATGGTATTCGGTGACCACGTAGAACCGCTTTAAATGTATCCCACCTGATGGCAGAAGAAACTCCAGGGTCTGAATTATCATCCTGGATCTCCTGTATTTTCTCAGTAAGGAATTCTCAAAAAGAGGGCGCTTTTGAGGTACATAGGATTAAATCTCCATATTGTATTCCGTCTCTCAAGCCTAATTTCCCATTTTGTGATCATTGGAGCGTGGTCAGAGTGGGCAATACCTGCCCCCCCATAGATACCTCTCTAAGTACATCTAGACATTATTTTTGTGTATGGCAATGATCTGTCCTAGAGCAGGACCCATGCACAGCTGAGTAATACGTATACTTTCTATCTCTTGGGTGAAGGGTACGCCACACATCCAGCCAGCCCACCTGTTGCACAAATCGTTTAACAAAACTATGCGGGGCAGGTTGTCTATCCCATAGTCACCCCAGTAGTGTCTAAGTTATGATTGGGGAGATATTAAAATTGCCTGCAAGTATGAGGGTACCCTTGGTCAGCTGTAAAACTTTATTCAGGAGAAACCTGATATCCCTTATAGTTGACCCTGGAAGGAAATATGCATTAGCTAAGGTCACCTCCTTATCCTGTATTAGTCCTTGTATCACTACCAGGCGACCTCCTGAATCTGCCCATTCCTGTGTGGCTTCAAAAGGGGTAAGGCTGGATATCAGTATGGCTACCCCCCCTCTTCCTTCCCTTGGGGAATGAGGAAGAACACACCTGGGTAAACCCTCCCCTTGCAAGCTTTTTATGCTCGTTTGCATTCATGTGTGTCTCCTGTATATAAAGTATTCCTGCTTGGGTCTTTTTAAACAATGAGATCATTCTTGATCTTTTTATTGGGCTACCAAGCCCATTAACATTCAAAGAAAAATTCGAAGTGGTATATTAGCCATTTTAAAACTCTTTAAAATCAAAATAGTATTGCTGTACTGTGAATCTTAATTCTAACATGTAAGAACCTCTAGATTCTATATTTGATAGTAGATGTGACTGTACATATATATGGGAGAGTGAGGGAAAACTTCCTCAAACTGTGTGCAACCAAATATAAACATTAACTGGGGAACTTTTATGCAGTAACCTGCCAACTGGGCAGGTGTTACTGAATAATGGGCTTCCATGGGGTTGATCATAAAAGATCGATCAGCCAGCAATGTGTAGCAAAAAATTTGGCAGGGTTTAACCTATTGATAGACCAGGACGAATATGTCTCTACTGGGGAGGGGTGGTTGAGAAAGGTGGTGGTCATGCCTCGCACTCACCAAGGTTAATGTATGGATTATTAAGACCAAAACTTTATTATTTGGGAGCAGCTGGAAGGGTTGTCTGCTGCTTCTCTGGCGAACATGGGAGTTGTAAGACCTGTTATTTTTCTATGTCGTATGTGTCCCATAGGAACAACTGGTTTAGAGGGTCCATAGCCCCCCACAAAAGCAAGTCCTCCCCACCAGTTCAGCATGTGGTGGGGCAGACCCAGGGAAAAGTGGGGTGGATCCACAGTACCCCCAGTTAAACACATTATGGGGGAGAATCAAATGTCCCCCAAACAAACACAGCTAACTTCATCCAAGGGCACAAATATAGCTCAAGGCCCTAATAAAATCTATTAGGGAGCAAGGCGTCCCCTGGATTGTTCTTAGGAGCATTATATACAGTCCATTTAAGCCAAGGAGAGGTGCCTCCGATCTGGCTCTTGAGCACCCAGTAGACAGGGCCGAAGGGCTGCTTTTAACGGCTGCCCTGCTCGTCTATCCCGCGGTCCCCTGCAACCCGTCCGTGTCCCATCCCTCAACCCATGGCTCCCCCTAAGACCTCAGGGCCCTCAAACACAGTCACCCATGAGGGAAGGGTTCTGGTAGAAACGTGTGGTCTAAGCCACAGCAGTATTTCAGGTTATGCGGTGTGAGAGCCAAGAGAGGCCCCCCCCATATGGAGACGGGGATTCCCCCCATCACACACCGCTCATTCAGTGAGGGCTATCACAAGAGGGTGGGTAACCAGGGGAGGGTGGGCATCAGGCTAGTCACTGGGGGGGGGGGAACATTTACCAAAGGGGGATAGTCAAGATGGCCTACCTGAAAAGGAAAAATAGGCAAATAAACACATCAGTGTTCTGGTAGTCCCTTTATTTTACTTCTTGGTTGGTTAAAGTGGTTTCAGGCTGGGCCGTGGCTTGTTGTCCAAGTCCTTCAACTATTTGTTGAATGGACACAGCTCCCTCCTTGCTGCATTGTTCCTTTGGGGTATTTTTGACCAGGCTTTCTGTGCTAGTTTGGCTGCAAGAGACATGTTCATCTGCCTCTGTGTTAGTGTGACATCGATGCCGATTTTAGCCAGTTCCTGAGATGCCTCCTCTGCGGTTTCAAAGGTCTTAAGGTAATCCGTCAGTTCCACCACCAGCTTCGCTGGATAGGGAGTTCTAAACATGAGCTTTGCCTCTTTCAGCTTTTTAAGGATAGGTGCATATGCTCTTCGTTTTACTGTGATCACCATCGGGTAGTCATTATCCATGTAAATTCTGTGGTCCTGGAAGGTCAGATCACCCTGTTGCCAAGATTTATGTAAGACCAGTTCCTTTTCTTGATAGCAGAGGAAACTAATCGGGATAGCACGTGGGCAATTATTTGACTGTGGGCCCAGAGTACGATGTACCTGATCCATCTCGAGTGAGCAACTATCTGGCAAGTCCAGTTTAGATCTAAAGAATTGTTGCATAAAAAGTATGTGGTTATTCCTTTCAGAGCCCTCAGGGAAACCGTTAACCCTCCGGTTGTTTCTTCTGCTCTGTGCTTCGCAGTCATCGGCCCTGTCTTGTAGGCCTTGTAGCACTATGGTGCACTCTGAGCAATCTACCTGGGAGTCTGTGATCGTGGTCTGCTCCTCCATTTCATCGAGTCTTTGTTCCATTTTCCCAAGGTCTGTGCACCGAGCAGTAAATGTGCAGTGGGTTTCTCGCCTAAAATTCCGCAGTTCTTGCAAGACCAAATCCATCTGCCTGGTAATACTGGGCGCAGTTGAACTGTCTTCCCTTGGGATATCGCCCTTACCAGAAATTTGTGAGCAGTCGCTATCAGAGCACCCTTCGTCAGGTTCGGCATTATCTAGTGCCAATTTCTGAAAGTCGGGTATCCTTCTTGGCATCTTTGCAGAGTGCTAGGTTTTCATTTAGCCCAAAATTAGGTCTAATTTCGGTTGTTTTATCTATTTTAAACCCTGGTGGAGACAGAGCTCAGGAATCACGCAGCTACCCTGGGCATGACGTCACCATAAGTCCTCGCCATTCTGCTTTGATTTTTGCAGAACATAACGAGTGCTGCTCTGCCCCGGGATACTGGTTTAGGGAAAAATCACAGCAACTGTGCATTTACAAACACTTAATCCATGGTCAGGTGATGCTGTGTGACAAACTGGGTTCCTTTTTTTCCCTACCCCATATGATAAATACACAGACATAGAGAAAATAACTATCAGTATGAAATCAGTATAATCCAGATTTGTCTTGGTGATATAACTAAACCTGAGCAGCACTGTCTGATATTTCCCAATACTGCAAAATCATTCCTTTATCTCTGCAATACTTTGTGTGTTCACCTACAAAGTTCTCAGAGTTGCTGGTAGAAAGTTTCTGTGATGAGGACCAAAACAGCCAAAGGCCTTATTGTCCATGTCTATTTTGATGCAAGGTTTGATCAGTTTTAAATGGCTAGCAGATCTCAAGGCATACATTGAGCTTTGTTTTCAGACATTCTTTTAAATATATTGGGCATATGAGTACCTGTCTCCTGTTAGGGTGAGCCAGTTCAAAACACTGTACATAAAACAATGGTTCGAGTCTTACTCCTCTAAGCTTTACAAGAAAAGGAAAGTTATGGCAACCACACCTAGTGCCAATTTGTCTATATTCAGTCCAATTAATGAGAACAAGTTTATTAAATGAAATAAAGTGTGGAACCTCAAATTCACAACCCAAAGAGGCATGCTTCTCTGAACATGTCAAATATGTATGCTGGAACTTTATTACTAATACACTCATAAAAGAGTTTTACTAAGCCCAACTCTTACCATTCTCATGGCAGTAGCCAATTTAAGTGGCGGAAAAGCGTAGAGTGATGTGAGAGTCATAAAGCATCCAAAACAAATCTGGCTATTCTATTTACAAACATATCTAATCTATTTAAAAGATACATCACCAGCATTACTATATACTATATACCCATAATGTATGGGCGATGGCATCATCGTACAGTATTCATAATCTTTAAATGGCTAACTCTACAAACTGGTGGCCTATGCCTACATAAAACTCCTAATCTCAGTCCCTATTTTTTCAGGATTGCTTGAATATGCTCCCCCATTTTAGATGGAAATACAAGCAGATGCCCAGATATTTGTAATGATTAGAATTACCACAGGAGGTGCAGATAGTTAAAGGACTCCTAGAGTTTGATATATGCTCATTTCAAAGCAACACAGTCTAAAGTTTTTTTTTTTCATTTAAAACCAAACCATTATTTCAACAGAACTGAATTCCTGCTGCAAAGTACAAGTAAATTGAACCTCTTCACCATTTTTCCCCAGTGCAATACGAAATAGTGCCATCTGTATTCAACTGACATTGCATGCCTCCAGTTTGTTGAACCAGGTCATTCACGTAAAGTGAAAACAAACATGGATCAAAGACAGAGCCCTGAGGCACCACTTTGTTTTAGGCAGAAGTCATAATTTTGCCCATGGAAAGCAACCAGGTGGTCGTAGTTTGCCAAGTAATCAACCAGTCAAGAACGGTTTCTCCAAATTCCAGGGAGACCAACTTATTTTCCATAACCAAGAGGTCAATGGTGTTGAGGTCAATGTACACTGCACCAGTACACGAGCCCTTTTCCATAGCCAGCTGGATGTCACTGGTGACTTTCAAAACATAAGTTGCACTGCTGTGTTGGCTCTAAAACCTGACTGGTGCTTCAAAAATACTTCTAAGGCCTGCAGGAAATAATTCAATTGCTGAGCTAAGCACGGTGTAATATACAGGTGTCATTTCTTCCCCCATATGGGAATCGGTGACATCCAGATCTTATAATAACCATCGTTCAAACACCAGATCACTGGTATTAAGAGACAAAATGTTCAGGGAGTCCCATATATTACAAAAAATAACTGACAGTAAACCAACTGTTAAGAACAGTCACAGTAACAGCTGAGCTTCAAGAGAATCTCCTCCATTGGGACACACCTTTGGAACCGTAAGCTGTTGGCACCAGGACCACTCAAACATTTGCTAGCCAGGGGCAGCCCACAATGACATGCAATGTTGGCGTTTATATAATTGTGGACAGTTCCCTGCTGGAGATAAGCACAGAGGGCCCCTTACCTTAAGGAAGCAGGAGACCAGTACCAGGCACACTAAGAGTGGAATTGGATGCGGCACTTATGGACACCTCCAAAACAGGCAGTGGACAAACTTGACAGTTTATACCTCAGTAAGGGGGAAGAAGGGGTAAGATGGGTGGGTGCGCTATGGCCCAATGGAGGAGATTCTCTAGAAGATCTACTACTGCAATGAGTGGCTGTTCTATCTTGATCAAGTGCATCTCCTCCATTCCATCACAACTTTGGAATGATTTCCAAGCAGCACACCAAGTACCCAGGGAGGATGACAAAGCATGACATGGCATCATCACAGAAGGTTCTGCAGTACCACAAGACCAAACCCAGCACGTCTATGAGAGACTATGTCTAGACTGTGTAGAAGGCTTTCTAGCTGCAAGCAAGACATCAGCTACCTGGGGGAGAATCCCAAAACAGGAATGGCTATGTCTTTAGAAGCCAGGCATGCAGATGTAGAGACCGCAGGTCCAGCTGGACCAAGGACCCCTTGAGCCTGGGACAGCAGACCCTGACAGAAGTGGTGCTGAACAGGAGGCTCCATTGCCAGATGCTGCAGAAGTGATGCCTAGTGAAAGTATGCCCAGTGCTCAAAGTGGCAGCAGCAAATATGCCCAGTGCTCAAAGTGGCAGCAGCAAATATATCAGCTGCAGAAACATTCTGAAAGCAAGCAACAGGAGTGGCCATATCACACGTAGAGTGGCCACATATACCATCAGGAAATGCCATACCATAATTTCTGTAACAAAAAACAATACAGTCAGCCATTAGGACAGGTACTGTTTAGTCACAAGGATACCTTCTTTCCCAGAGGCGAATGAAACAAAAAGTTGAGAGCACTTCCTGCAGTCCTTAGTGCGATCAAAACAGAAATATAGTGTTCTAGTGTATGAAGTAATGTGTCACCCTTGTTAGCATGCTCCGGATAATACACAGAAAGATGTATGCTCTGATTCAATGTGAAATCAGAGAGCACCTTAGGCAGAAAATGGGCTTGGTCTGCAAAGACACCCTGTCCTTGTGGAAACTCAAATAAGAAGGCTCATGCATCAGAGCCTGAAGCTTGGACATTCTATGAGCAGAAGTAACAGCAACCAAAAACAGTGGAACTGGTCTATGAATTAGGGGAAGCATGCAAACCATACAATTTAGAAACATACGGGACACATCTTGTTTTGCCACTGTGCTTCCACCAACAGTGTGATGGAATGCCAAAACGGCAGCCAAATGCACTTTTACGAATAAGTAATGGAGAGCAGAGTCGGATAAATACAGAAGGTAGTCAAGTACAATGCATAAACAAACCTCCCCATTCTAGAAGAAGAAAAACACCTCTTGCCAAAAAAACCCCAGGCCCTAAAGCAAGCAAGCAGTAATGCGGTAGTTTTATGTATTGTGCAGATGCAAAAGGTCCTTCTCTGGACAACTCAATCTTTCAAACAGGTTGTGCATCACGGAGGTCAGCAGTTCCCATTCGTGTACCAGGGACTGAAACCTGCTTAGCCCGTCTCCCAAGGTGTCTGGGACACCATGGAGAAACACGGACGACAAATGAAGGCCATGTGACATGGCCTAGTACCACACTCTCATCGCTTCACTGCACAGGGCATAGGAGTGAATGCTCCCTTTCTTGTTTATAAAATTGCATGACGTGGACACTGTCTGTCTAAATCAGCGAGAAACTGAGTCTGAGATGCTCTTGGAAAGCCTGGAGACCAAGCAGAACAGCCTGCCATCTCCAAGAAATTGATATGGAGATCGGGACTCCAGATCAGTCGATGACCGTTGGGTCTGATAGGATCCGAGATGGGCACCCCATACAGACCCTGAAGCATCTGTTGTTAGGATTTACACGAGAGCTGGGGAAAAGAATGGAATGCCCTCTAACAGGTTCAGGTAGTCCATCCACCATACTAGAGCATAGCAGAGAGTCAGAAGGCACCGGGAGCATCGGGGATGCCGGTAATGGTCTGACCTTAGGTAAGTCTGGCATCGGTACCCTGGTGCCTTCAAAGATCAATGGCCAGGGCCTCCAGAATAATCTCTGCCAGGATGGGCATAGTGCCTATGATTAAGAACATAAACCCTCCCCACTGGGTTTGAGGTTCAAAGTGTGAAGGGACCGGAGAGTCATGCTTGAACTCTGCAGATCCCTTGAAGTATTTTCAGTCTCATTACCAAATAACTGCTTTCCTCTGGAAAGAACATTCACTAATGACTGCTGTAAATCAGAGGAAAACCAGCCACCCCAAGTCAGGAGCGACGTCCAATGCATATGCCCAAGGCAGCAGCATCAGAGGCATACCTAAGGAGATGTCTACCAGCCTCTTGGCCATTAACAACTGGTTGCTGAACCAATATTTTGTCTTGGCCCTCGGGCAATTTTTCAGCTAGAGTGGCCACAGTCTTCCAAAGGCAATTCTGATATTATATATGCCTGATAGTTTGCAAGTCTTAGGCCTAAGTTAGAGGAGCCGAAAGTCCTCTTACCCACAGCATTCAACTTCTGTGACTCCTTGTCAGGAGGTAGGGAGCCCAACTGTTTTGATACTTTAGATCTATCATGAGCTGCAATGATTACCACAGACTGTTTCAGGCTGTGACAAATAATATGGCTTAGCAATGGGGGCAGAATATTGTTTATCTGCCCTCCTGGGAACAGCAGGCAGTTGTGCAGGTCTATGCCAGGCAGCCAACACATCATCCTTTAGAGCCGAGTGCACTGGAGGGATAATCACTGAAGGACAGGCTGACACTTCCAAGCACTCATTAAGAGTTCTATTGGAAGAATACTCTTCCTCAGCTTGGAACCCCAGTTTGGCCCATTCCTGTTTAAGGAAGGCCTGAAATAAGGCATCCTCAAGGGGAGATCCAGGTGCATTCACAACGTTCCCTTCAGAGCAGGAGGCTAGAGTGGAGCTTGATCCAACCAGATAGAACAGTTACGTAGGAACTTACCATAACAGTAGGTCTCTGAGGGGGATCTCAGTCATCAGGTCACACTGTTGGAACTTCACCATTGGTGAAGCAGGATCCACACGGAAGACTTTTCCAGCAGTACATCTGGGGCCGCCCATAATGACATCACCTGCTGAGTCATCAACCCTATAAAGGCGTGAGCGGCCCTGCTCCCTCCCTCCTCAGTCCTTTCCCCCACAGAGACTCAAAGAGCAAGTTCATGCCGTGGGGGACTGAGAAGAGAGAGATGCCCAGGCCTAAATAAAAGTCTAGACACACCACTTAGCCAGTCTGAACATAGGACCCCAGACAGGGGGATGGTGGGAGGGAAGGCAGACCCGATGACCGAGATCCCCTTGAAGATCTACTTTTATGGTAAGTTCTTAACTGTTCTATCTTCTTTGGGTGAATCTCAGGCATCAGATCACACCGTAAGAAAGAGTCCCAAGCAGTTACAAGTGCTGCAAGATAATCTG
Organism: Neoceratodus forsteri; assembly: GCA_016271365.2. Classification (NCBI taxonomy): domain Eukaryota; kingdom Metazoa; phylum Chordata; order Ceratodontiformes; family Ceratodontidae; genus Neoceratodus; species Neoceratodus forsteri. The sequence goes on along the minus strand of CM057459.1, from coordinate 1,130,639,571 downwards.
GGAGGTAGGTTAACCAGCCAAGACAGGAGGTCTGGCAGAACAGCCAGGCTGAAGCCTGCTCAGGCTCTAGAAATGATGTCCAGACTATAGTGCTTGGTGAAAGTATGGACGGTACTCCAGGTGGCAGCAGCGCAAATGTCAGAGGCTGAGACCCCTTGAAACAGGCCACAGAGGTAGCCATACCCCTTGTGGAGTGGGCTTTCACGTCCCTGGCTCAACTCCTTGCCATGCTTGTTGTAGCAGAACAAAATGCAATTGGCCAACTATTTGGACAGGCATGGTTTAGAAACCTTAGCGCCCTCTTTTCCTTGGGCGAAAGAAACAAAAAGCTGCTTTGACTTCCTGCAGTCCTTAGATCACAGCAGATATTTCAGAATTCTGCACACATCTAAAGTATGGAGCAGTGCTTCTTCTGAATTGGCACGCTCCAGGAAATAAACAGGTAGGTGGATAGATGTAAACTCAGATATCACCTTAGGAAGAAAAGTACAGTTACACAAGAACTTACCATAAGAGTAGATCTTCCAGAGAGGCTCTTGCAGTAGGTAATAACCATGAGGACTGAGCTATCAGGTGCTAGGACCAAACGGAAAACTTTAGCTAGCAGTGTCTGGCAGGGGAACGCCCACCCGACGTCACGTGATGGACGTCAGTGTGACACTATATAGTGGGTGGTCTCCACGCCCGCCCTCCAGTTCTCCCGCCAGAGACCTAAGAGGGTGCGACAGAAGGAGAGGCTCCTGGAGCCAAAGAAAGGCTATGTAGAAAAGTAGTAGCAGAAGCAGGGGGAAGATGGGAGGGGAAAAAGGTACTTACTACAAGAGCTTCTCTCGAAGATCTACTGTTAGGGTAAGTTCTTAAGTAACTGTACTATCTTACTTCGAGAGAGCTCTTGCAGTAGGTAATAACCATTAGGACTAAGTCCCAAGTAGTGTAACTCAGACAAAGGCTGAAGCACAGGAGGCGGGAAAAAAGCTCTGCAGTAGGCAGGGGTTTAAGAATGTAGGCCCTGGGAGGACAGCTAGTCCAAAGCCAGCCCTGCGCCTAGAGGCAATGTTCAGACTAATGTTTAGTGAAGGTATGGACAGAGCTCCAAGTACCCGCTGCACAAATGTCTGCAGTTGAAATGTTCCTGAAACAAACAGTAGATGCAGCCATCCCTCTTGTTGAGTGTCCCTTGACTTCCTCCAGAAGGGGTTTGTTATAATTCTGATAAAATAAAATGCAATCTGCCAACTATCTGAACAAACACTTTCGAAACTGTGATGCTCTCTCTTTTGGGCACAAAGGAAATAAACAACTGATCTGTTTTTTGGACTGACTTCGTCTGATTAGATGTGCACAGAATTTTGCGATGCTACACAAAAGTGTGCAGGACTGTCTCCCCTTGATTGGAATGCTCAGGGTAATACACTGACAAGTGTATGGTCTGAGTTAAAGTAAACTCAGAAACCACCTTGGGTAAAAACAGGATTTGTATGCAGAGCCACCTGGTCTCTGAAAAATCAGATAAGGCTCCTTACACATCAGGGCCCGAAACTTGTAAATCCTTCGAGCAGAAGTAATAGCAACTAAAAACAGCGCTTTCCAGGAAAGATGGAGCAGCTCGCAACCTGCAGCCAGTTCAAAGGGAGGCAAAGTAAGTTTCTCAAGAATGAAGTTCAGGTCCCATTGCGGAACAGGGTTCCAAACCGGGGGGGGTTTCCAAATGGAGTATTCCTTTCAGAAAAGTTCTGGAAACCTCCAACTGTGCTACGGTTTTGTCATACACCAGAATGTGGTAGGCAGAAATGGCTGACAAATGGACCTTCAGCGAGGAATAGCTTGCCATGAACTGTGACTAGCACAGCTCCAATAAATTGGAGGCTCTGGGAAGGGGTAAGGTGAGACTTGGGGTAGTTCACCATGATACTGACCTGGCAAAAAAGGGCCAGGGTTGTAGACAGGGAGGTCAGCAGGTCATCCCCCAATGGAGCTGAAAGGAGCCAGTAGTCGAGGTAAGGGAACAGAAAAAGGCCCCGACGGTGTAAAACCGCAGCCACTACTGCTAGGCACTTGGTAAAAACCCTGGGTGCTGAGGAAAGGCCAAAGGGAAGAGCTCTGAACTGGTAATACTCCCCCTTAACAGCGAAACTGAAGCAGCGGGAGTGGAAGACTGGGCTATGCAGGTAAGCATCCAGCATATCCGGCGCATAGAGAAAGTGTCCCTGGTGGAGCAGTGGCAAAAGACCCGAAGAGTTAGCATGCGGAATCTTAGGTCCAGGACTGGCCAAAGACCTCCGGTCTTTTTGGGGACCAGGAAGATGTGGGAGTAATATTCCCTGTCTATCTGGGCCTGAGGAATGGGCTCTATGGTGTATTTGGGCAGCAGCCTCGATTTCCACCCTGATAAGAGGAATGTGGCCATTTGGATAACGAGGGTGACCTGGAGGATGGTCTGGAGGTCTCTCTAGAAACCGTGAGCTATCAATTGGAGGACCCAAGAATCCATCGTGATGGCCACCCAGCCCAGCAGGTGGTTGGCAAATCTGCCCCCTACGAGTTCCTCCGGAGCTGGTAATGGAGGCGGGGGCATGGCCATGACTCAGGAGGTGGTGGGGGCTTGGGGAGAGCCCCAACGGAGGCTCGCTGGGAATTTGCCAAGGGACAGAGTGGCAGTCGCCGAGGTAGCCCGGCGTTTGTTCTGATCTCTGGCAGGATGTTGTTTGGTCTAGCGCCACTGTTGGTGCCGAAAATCTGGAGTATTGCATGCAGTACTGGAGGCCACACCTTCTCAAGGACATTAACCAAATTGAGGCAGTCCAGAGAAGGGCAACCAAAATGGTGCAGGGACTGCATCAGAAAAGATATGAGGACAGATTAACGGAGCTCAGTATGTATACCCTAGAGCAAAGGAAGGAGGGAGGGAGAGAGGTGATATGATCTAAAAATTCAAACACCTTAAGGGCATTAACAAGGTGAAAGAGTCTAACATGTTTCTATATAAGAAAAATAGCAGGACAAGAGGACACAGCGTGGGATTAGAGGGAGGCCGATTAAGGTGTAATGTGAGGAAGTTCTTTTTCACAGAAAGGGTGGTGGATGCATGGAATGGCCTACCTCAGAAAGTGGTGGATATGAATACAGTGTGGGGCTTCAAACAGGCATGGAATAGGCATAAGGGAGCAATACAGATGAGTATGAATAGACAGGCCAGTGACAGAGCAAAGGCCGATGGCACATTTATAAGGTAGAAAAAGAAATGGGCAGACTGGATGGGTCTTGCAGTCCTTATCTGCCATCAACTTCTATGTTTCTACGAAAAGGTCACTTGGGTTTAGAATTGGAGCAACACATAATCTGCACTAAGCATAAAGCATTGCAGACTAGTAATGATGTCCTTAGCGTCGCCCCCAAACAGGGGCATCCTGGATGGCAGTCTGAATGTCCTGGGCAAGCCCCCAGACCCACAATCAGGAGTATTGACGCAGGCAGACAGCTGTAGCGGTGCCCCTGGCAGAGGCATCCACAGCATCATAATTCGCCCAAAGAGCATGGCTGCAAGAGACCTCTGTCATCCGGACCTTCTGAACAATTTTTGACTGTCTCAGAATCTGGTAGAGTCGATGTCAGCTTTAAGTTGGCGGGAAAGCATACAGGAACTTCCCTGTCCAATCGAACAGAAGTGCATCCAAAGGAATTATGCCCCTGCTGGGGGTCTGCAACAATATTCTGAGAACTGGTAATTGTCTGGGGCTGCAAACAGATCCACTTCTGGAGTATCCCACCTCCTGAAAATGGTCTGCAAGACCTGTCTGTTCAGTGGCCATTCGTGGTGATTCTGGTTTATCCTGCTGAGGACATTCGCTAGGACACTGTCCTAGCCCGGGATATGAACAGCTGAAAGGGACACCTTTAGAGAGTATGCCAATGACCACATTTTCATAGCTTCTGTGCAAAGAGGGGTTGACCTTGTGCCCCCTTGCTTGTTTATGTAGTACATGGTGGTTGTATTGTCTGTTCTGACCTGCACCACCTTCCCTACCATCTGAGTGGCAAAAGACTGAAGGGCCAGAAGAACTGCTCCGAGCTTTAATAGACTGATGTGCAGGAGGTATTCCTGCTTTCCCCATGTGCCGTGAGCAGTGTGATCCCCCAAATGTGCTCCCCACCCCAGGAGGGAAGCATCTGTGATAAGTATCAGAGAAGGGGGTTGCTGTAGGAAACGCACCCTTCATCTGAGATGTTCCCTTAACTGCCACCACTGCAGAGCTTGAAGAAAGGTGGCTGTGACTGGGACCAACTTTGACAGAGTCTCTTTCTTTTGGGACCAGTACTCCCCGAGATGAAACTGGATGTGTCTCATCTGAAACCTGGCTCCTGGGACGATTACAGTGGAGGCTGCCACATGACCTAGCAATTGCAGGAAATGCCTTGCTAGTTTGGGAACATGCGGTGAAAAAGACCTGGCCACTTGAATAAGGCTGTCCACCTTGTCCTGAAGAAGATAGGTCATTCCTGTCTTTGAATCCAATTCTGCCCAAATGAACTTGAGTAACTGCACCAGTTGTAGGACAGACTTCTTTTGATTCACTAAGAATCCCAGGGAGGACAAGGTGTTCTGAGTGACAGCTAGTGCCTCTCTTACTTGCTGCTGTGACTGGCCTACAATGAGCCAGTCGTCCAGACAGGGGGACACTGATACTCCTAGCCGCCTTAAGTATGCCACCACGACAGCTAGGCATTTTGTGAATACCCTTGGAGCAGATGTTAGTCCGAAGGGCACTGCCCTGAATTGATAATGGCCTGATGGCAATCTGAATCTGAGGTACTTTCTGTGTGACCTTCTGATTACACATGGAAGTAAGCATCTTTTAGGTCCAGGGATGCTAGCTAGTCTCCCTGCCTTAGGGTAGGTAATATGGTAAACAGAGTGACCATCTTGAATTTTGGTTTTGCTAGGTGCTTGTTCAGGTATCAGATCCAGAATGGGACGCCACTCCCACTTTCTTTAACGTAAGGAAGTATCTTGAGTACAGAACCGTGCCTTTCTGAATGCCAAGGACTGGTTCCACTTCCTTTTCCAGTAGGGTTGTTTCTGATGAGGAAGAGGGCTTGAAGCCCTTGACCTCAGCCTTGGCCTGGTTTTGAAGCTGAGGACCGGACCCTGGCCCACTACTTCCAGAACCCACTTGTCTGTGGTGATGTTTTCCAGTCTGCCCCCCTACTGGTAATAGGGAGGTGACTCGGACATTCTGCTCAGGGAGTCTGCTCTGACTGAGCTACTGGCTGGACAGTGGGGCTAGTGCAGTCAGTGCCCCTCCTGCCCCTAATCCTGAAGTATCCCCTAGGCTGATACTGGAGAAAGACTTGGAGCTGAAAATAAGGCCTGTAAGGAGTCCTGCCCCTGCCACCCCTACAGTGGTGTCTCGAGGGGTTGGCAGTTCTCCCCTTTACTGCTGCACTTTTGTAAGCAGCTTTGTAGTCCTCCATTTTTTTCATGTATGCCTCTGTTTGTTCTCCAAACAGAGACACCGTGTCACAGGGAAAATCCAAGGCCTTGTTTTGTGTGTCCTTTGAGAGGTTAGTGGTTCTAAGCCATGCAAACCTGCTCAGAGACACTGCTGAAGCCATCTGCCTGGATGCAATGTCATTTGCATCCACTGCGATCCTAAATTGGGTCTTAGATGCTTCAATGCCACTCTTAACTGCTTCTTCCAGGTCACCAGTCATTGGAGGGGGAACTGACTTGGCAATTTCCAGTACAGTGGATCAAACAGATTTTTGATATCTGGCTAGATATGCCATGTAGGATGCCTGCCTAATGGCTAGGGAGGATCCTAAATAAACCTTCTTGGCTACTGAATCCATTCTCCTGGAATTTTTCTCAGGAGGGTGGGAAGCCAGAGGGATGCCAGCTTTGGGGTGACCAAACAAAAATTCAGCCCCAGACCTATCCACCCAGTATTTCCTGTCCACTTTCTTATTAGCAGGAGGGACAGAAGTGGGGTTCTCTAATATTTTCATGGTCTGACTCCTCAAGGACTTGTGTAAAAGGAGAAGCAGGCTTTTTGATGGAGGGACGCCCATCATTTCTTTATAGTCTTCTTCCTAATCATCTTCCAGAGACTCCTGGGATGGGAGGCCACAAGATTGGGCCACTTGCTTCATAAAAGCAAAGTATTAAGAAAAATCTTCATTTCCCTTATTAGGAGAATCAGGCCTGTGGAGAACAGGCGAGATGTCTGGCTCTATAGGCTCATCATAATCATCGTCTCCATAATCCTCTTCTGGTTCTTCACCAAGACCAGGATCCTCAAACTGTTGCCCACCTTTGTCTGTTAAACTGGGGACTTGTGAAGTGGGAGTTCGTGGAAACTGCTGTTTTTCAACCGGAATCAGAAGACTGCAAGGACTGAATAATCCTGATCGCGTTTGCGATCTCTTCAGCAGAAGGAACCGCTATTGATACCGGTTGCGGTTCCTGGTGCTTTTCTTTTCATTTTTTCTTAACCTCGAATCCCGGTTCAGCAGCCTTATTCATGGTTCTTTTCTTTGTGGAACTATCGCCCCTGTCACAGGGCAGTCCCTCTGGTTCAGTGGACTGTTCAGTGGCCAGGTTAGCAGGCTTATCAGTCATTTTTCTCCCTTAGCCTCTTCAACTGCCTTTCAAGGGTTGACTGAGGGAAATTAGCACAGATTTCACAGTCTGTCTGAAGGTGGTCAAACCCCAGACAGAACAAGCAAATCAAATGAGGATCAGCCTTTGCAAACAGTTCCCCGCACTCTGTGCAGTACTGGAAATCTGTGGGTCCTTGTCTCTTTTTTGGTTTCTGTGACATAAGCGAAAAAAGGTTGATGAAAAGCCACATTTAATTTTTTTTTTGTCTGTTACACTGTAAAAAATGAAACCAGGTTTAGACATATAGATCCAGGAGTTACCCCAGTTGAAAAAAGGGACCCACTAACCGGGAATTACTCTGGTATAAGTTTTAAAACTAGCTAACTGACTATACCGAGTCGGAACAATTTCAAACTAGCTAAAACATATATTAAAACAAAATAAGGGAACTGTCTGTTTCTCCTCAGTTAAGGAACCGGGAAGAAAAAATACAGGTTACTCACCAGTAACAGGAGTTCTAGGAATGGTATATGTTGTTCATCCACACTTACTGGCAGGTTCCTTACCGCTTTAAATCTTGCCGGAAGGTCTTCAAGCTGGCTCCTCCCATCCACCCAGGTGATAAAACTTTCGGCCCCGCCCCATGATGCCAGATCTAGCCCACTGGAAGCCAGGTTGTGCATCCAAGCCGGGGAGGTCAGGTGGGTTGTGTGGATAAACAACATATACCATTCCTAGAACTCCTGTTACAGGTGAGTAACCTACATTTCTAGGGACATGGATATGTTGTTCTATCCACACTTACTGGCAGACTCCTAGCAGTTCTCTGGGAGGAGGAAGGCAAGGCACACACCCCCTATTTAGGAAACAAGGACTGCAGAACCAAGGTCCCAAAACCAGCATCCCGGCGTGACTCAAGGTCGATGTGGTAGTGGGTAATGAAGGTGTGTGCTGACTTCCAGGTAGCAGCCCTGCAGATTTCCTGGATAGGGATGTCCCTGGAAGAAGCCACCGAAGCAGCAGTATGACAGGTAGAATGAGCTCTTATCCCTTTGGGAGGCTGCATGCCCGCCAACCTATAGCAGAGATCTATGCAGGAGGTGACCCACCTGCCTATCGTCCACTTGGCTGCAGGTCTGCCAGGTGTGGCTTCAGCGTTGGTGACAAACAACTGGTGAACCTCTCCCCGAACTTCAGCCATCTGCTCCTTATAATAGAGTGCTCGTTTAGGGTCCAAAGTACGGAGTCTATATTCGGCCTCTGAGGTGTGATTGTGGTAGAACACCGGCAGAGTCAACACCTGGTTAAGGTGAAACTCCGACACCACCTTAGGAAGGAATTTCGGGGCGCAGGACAACCTTGTCCCTGTGGAAGACCAGATAAGGAGACTTGATGGAAAGCATCTGGAGCTCTCCCATCCTTCTGGCTGACGTGACAGCCACCAAGAAGGCGGTATTCCACGACAGATGAGAGATGTCACACCTGTGCATCGGTTCGAATGGCTTGCCCATGAGCTTTGCCAAAACCAGGAGAAGATCCCATAGAGGTGGATGTTCACGCACCAGAGGGGATATGTGATCCAGGCCTTTGAAAAAAATGCCCAACCACTGTCTCCTGTGCCAATGTCGACTGACCAGCCTGCGCCCGGTAAGCAGAGATGGCTGCCAGGTGCACCCTAAGGGTCGATGACCAAAGGCCACCTTTGGAGAGAGACCAAAGGTAGTCCAAAATGTTAGCCACAGAGCAGGATAAGGGGTCCAGACTCTTACTCTAACACCAAATGGAAAACCTTTTCCATTTGAAGGCGTAACATTTCCTGGTAGATTCCTTACGAGATGCCTCCACCACGGTGTAGACACCCTCGGAAAGACCCAGAGCCTGGAACTCTAGCTGCTCAGGTACCAGGCTGTGAGGTGCAGAGATTGAAGGTCCAGATGGAATACCTTCCCTGGCTCAATTATATCAGGTCCGGGCATGTACAAAGCTGCTCCGGTGGTCTGCAGCTGAGGCCGAGGAGATCTGGGTACCAGAACTGGCATGGCCAATCTGGGGCTACCAGGATCACCTTCACCTTGTCCCTCCTCACTTTGAGTAACACCTTGTGGATCAAGGGAAATGGAGGGAAGGCATAGAGGAGGGCTGGGGTCCACGGCATCGAGAAGGCATCCCCCTGCAGTGAGCCCTGCTGAGGGGGGGGCCGGCATGGTACAGCCTCAGCTTGGTGTTCTCCCTGGAGGCAAACAGGTCCACCAACGGTTTGCCCCAACGGGAGGACAGACTGTAAGCTACCTCTGGATGGAGAGACCACTCATGGGATGTCTGGCCTATGTGGCTGAGAGCATCTGCTAGTTGGTTTGAGACTCCTGCCACATGGATGGCAAGGAGATCCGCCTCCAACCGGCTGATGAAGGTCCAGATCCGGAGCACATCCTTGCATAGCAGATGGGAGTGTGTGCCGCCCTGTTTGTGAAGGTAGTACATGGTTGTGGTATTGTCTGTCTGGACTTGAACCACTTGACCCTGGACCTGAGAAGCGAAAGCTGACAGTGCCAGTCTGACTGCTCTGAGCTCCAACAGGTTGATGTGGCAACGGGACTCCTCGAGGGTCCAGAACCTATGGGCTCTGTGGTCCCCCATGTGGGCTCCCCAGCCCGTGAGAGAGGTGTCGGTCATAAGGACGACCGTCGGCTCGCAGACGACTTGGGATGGTCCACCACTGGAGAGCATCTCACATCTTCTGGGTGACAGTGACCAGCTGATCGAAAAGGTCCTGACACGGAGTCCACTGAGCGGCCAGCTCCCACTGGAGGGGACGCATGTGCAACCTGGCCGAATGGACCACTGAGGTGCACGCCACCATGTAACCCAGAAGGCGCAGGAAGTCCCGGGCAGGGCACAAGTGCCCAACCAGAAATGATTGAGCAAAGGAGGAAAGAACCTCTGCCCTGTCCGCCGGAAGCTGGGCTCTGGCTTGACGAGAGTCGAGCTCTGCCCCGATAAAGCCCATTACCTGAGAGGGCACGAGTTCCGACTTGGTCTCGTTGACCAAGAGGCCTAAGCTGGAACAGGTTCGGAGGGCCAGGTCCCTGGACCTCTCCACGTCCTGCAGGGAGGAACCCGCCAGGAGCCAATCATCGAGGTGAGGTATATGCGAACCCCTTGACGCTGTAGATGGGCTGCCACCACTGCAATGCATTTGGTGAAGACCCATGGGGCCGATGACAGGCCGAACGGCATGGCTCAGAACTCATACAGTGTCCCTTCGACCCTGAAGCAGAGGAACCGCTGGTGGGACGGACGGATTGGGACGTGAAAGAATGCGTCCTGTAGATTCAGTGAACAGAACCACATGTTTCGCTCCAGAGATGGTATGATCTGGGTCAGAGTTATTATCTGGAAGGTGCGAGACCTGAGATACTGATTCAGGTTGTGGAGACCTAGGATGGGGCGCTAAACCCCCATCCGCTTGGGCACCAGGAAGTACCTGGACACGAAGCCTGGGTATGCAGGAGGATCCGGCACTGGAGCTACTGCCTCCCTGCGGAGGAGCTGAGCAATGTCATCCCGAAGGGCTGACTGAGCGCCAACTGAGATCCTTTCCTCCCGTGGGGCACGGGCTCGGCAGGGAGGGTATTGCTCGAATTCTAGGAGCAGTCCCTGACTGACCACTTCCAGGACCCACCTGTCTGAAGTGATATCGGACCAGGCGGAAAGGAAGTGGCGGAGCTGGCCCCCCATGGGAGGAACCAGAACTGGCGTGACAGGAGTAGGGTTGACCACTCCCGACCCGTCACTGTGCAGGCTTAGAGGAGGAGGTGGCTTCTGGACCAGCACCTCGGCCTCCTTTGCGGGGCTGTTGGGGACCCTGCTTGGGCCTAGGTTGCCAAGCTTGAGCCTGCTGTTGCTGCTGATCCTGCTGACCTCCCTGATAGGAGGGCTGCCTAACCGCAGGGGGAAAATGCCAACAAGGCTTCTTCTTGCGCTTCTGCTGGTTCTTGTCCGAAGAACCTTTTGCAGAGGTAGCATCCAAGGTGGCACTGGACTGCTCTATGCGCTGGAGGTGACCTGCCACTCCGGGACCGAAGAGGTTGGTGCCAAGGAAAGGCACATCAGCTAATTTATGCTGAGTATCCGCAGGAAAAGAGGATAACCTCAGCCATGCACTGCGGCGAGTGGCCACTGCGGCTGCTACGGAACGGGCACAGGACTCTCCAATGTCCAGGACCATCTGGAGCTGCTGTTTTGCAACAGCACGGCCCTGGTCACGGACCTGCTTAACCGTGGTCTGCATGTCCACTGGGAGATGAGGGAGGACTTCATCTAGTGACCCCAAGAGGGCATGAGAGAAGTGTGCCATGATAACAGCCGAGCTGGCCTGACGAAGGCCCAAGGATGAGGCCGCATATACCTTCCGGGTAGAATGGTCCATGTTTTTGGACTCCTTGTCCAGAGGGTGGTCAGTATCCGCTGAGGTACCCGTGCGTCTAAACACTAAGGCAGTCACAAGGCTCTCGGCTGAGGGATGCTCAGTGAAGCCTGCCAGAGACCCCATGGGTACAGTGTACTTGCGAGCCATGTGGGCAGACAAGAGCCAGGCAGGAGGCAGGGTGCTGCCATAGCTCAAGGGCCGGGCCAACAATGGCTTCGGCCACTGGGAAGGCCTCCGTCGGGGTATCCCCCCTCTTAAGGATATCCGTGAGAGAATATTCCGTCTTCTTTTGGATAGGCTGTAATGGCATACCCGTGGACTCAGATATGAGTTGAAGGATGCCTTGGAAGGAGGAAGGACCTTCCTCCAGACCTGTCACTGACGACTCATCATCAGGGTGTTAGTGAAGACCAGTAGTATCCGAGTCAGAGGAATGAGCATACAGGGGTCTCCCACCTACGTCCCCTTCAATGCGCCAAGGGCGATCAGGAACTACAGTGATGGACAGACGACGGGGCAAGCCCGTATCTGCCCAATCCTCCCTTGAGGGAGCCCCTCCCTGAGGCTGCTTAGGCGGTGGTTCCACCAGAACTGTTGGGGAGACCGGAACTGGCCGAGCAGGAATGCATGCCGGTCCTGCCGGAGGGAGAACCGGAGTCCTTGGTACCGAAGGAGTCGGTGTCGAACGAAGAGGCTGGGGCCAAGTAATGGTCGGTGTAGCCGGAGTTGCCGGCTTCTGACTGGTCAGAATGAGCTGCTGCCACATAAGGTTCTCATAACTTAGACGGAGCTTCCGTCTAAGTCTCTCCTCGTCCAAGGACGATGAGGAACGGTGGCGGCGCCTCTTCTGGGAGTGTTTGTGACCCTTTTTCGGCTTTTCGACCGACGGGGTCCTACTCCTCGATCGAGACTGACAGGGTCAGCTCTGTCGATCAGGAGAGAACGGATTCAGTGAAAACTGAGGATCCGGCTCCTGTCCCTCGATCGGGATGCCCGCGGGACTGGTCTCCTCGTTGAGGAAGAAAAGGATGGGAGTCCTTTCCAAAGAGTCGTAGAGCGGGGTCGGCGACAACAGCTCAATTGGGTCGAGAGAAATCTCGGCCAGTTCAGCCGTATCCTCAGCCTTGGTGCCTTGGCCTGACGGAAGGTCCGAGAGCCGGCGCCCGAGAAAGCGATCCCGACCGAGGCTGAGACCGCCTGGTCCTGTGAATCGGACCGCTCTCGGTCCCAGTAACGTCTTCTTCTTCGGCCAGAAGAAGATGATTTGGGGTCCTTGTCCCTTTTCTTGGGGTGGGAGGAGTGTGAGCCCAAGGGCACCTCACCCTTGGTAGGGAGAGACTGGCATAGCTCCCGGAAGGACCCAGTAAAGGTGGAGCCCAGGTTGAGCGGCACAAAAAAACTTCAGCTGGCTGAGGCTTGGGCAGCTTCCTCCTCGAAAGCTGCCATCTGTTCGAGCTGCTCGGTAGATCCCGCGGCCACGGAAACCTGGCCTCCTTCGATTTCACCGGTGGATTGTGACGCTCCGGTCTCCCCAGCTGTAGGCGCACCTTGCAATCGTCCAGGACATTGGGATGGAATGCCAGGCAGATAGTGCAAGCAGTGGTGTCCTGCACGGCACCCAAGCAATAAACGCACGAGAGGTGGGGATCGGTACGAGACATTTTTTGTCAGCAAGGACACCGGCAAAAACCGGGGGACGACTTGTTCTCCATGTCCGATGCACTCGGATCGGATTCGTAAACTCTTACGAGTTTTAAAGAAAGCAAATGCGGTGAAAACCATCGATTAGCCTCCTGGGCCTACGGTACTTGGAAAGTAGCACGAGGGAACCTGAATCTTCCAGCGGAAAGGAAGATCTGGTGTCTTGGAGCGGAGCCAAGGTATATACCACCCGGGTGAGTGGGAGGAGCCAGCTTGAAGACTTCCGGCAAGATTTAAAAGGGAAAGGGACATGATAAAGAAGTGTGGATGAACAACATATCCATGCTCCTAGAAATAAAGTTTCTTCAAGAGATGAAGAGGAGTTTTCCGGAGACATCTTACTGAGGCAAGCAGAGTAAAGAATCTGATGGTTAGGAGTTGTTTACTAGGGACAATGGTTTGAAAACAGAGCCAAGCATTCCATCATTTCCATAGGTTCTATTAACCATTTCAGCTCCGGGGCAGTCCTATGGTGAGACCATACTGCATAAGTCAGAATACAGTAAGATTTCCTGGGGTCTGAATGGTCTATTGATAGACGACCATGTGGGACACAGTTCAGGGCCCTAAGAGCCAAAGCAGTCATGGTCTTCAGTTGTCCATCCATTGATCTTTCTGAGGATTTCCATTAAGGAAGGGTCCTCAGGAGATCATCTGGGAGACTCTTTGTGCACAGGCTTCTCCAGAGCATGGGTTTCGTAACCCGAGGCTGAACAGGAAGAGTCAGAATCAGAGTCTGATGTCAGGGTCCTGTCTGAGGATCTTGGGACAGGGGTCTCCTTCTGGGGAACAGGGGCTTCTCCACCATGCTCCATGACCACGACACTGCCAGACGTCAGTCCTGATGTAGAGGGATGAGATTCCACTTGGGAGGCTAGACCTGGGAACGGAATGGGCCGGCGTCAAGACAGCACCTGGCAGGTGACAGTCCAATTCTGTCATGAACTGGGTCCTGACTTCATGCCACAAAGACTGGAAAACTTGCCTCAGCTCCGCCTGAGGTGGAGGAGGCTGGTACAAGGGTGGGTAGACCAGTGAAGGATAGCCTGGCATCAGATAGCTTGGCGTTGGACAGCCCGGTGTAGGATAGCCGGCGTTGGGTAGCTGGGCATTGGAAATTGTGGCATCGGATATCCTGGTGTCGGGTAGCTCAGCGTCGGGTAACTTGGCGCCGGATACCCAGGAAAGGGATGAGGTGCCCGGTAACCTGGCATTGGAAGGCCTGGCAAAGGCCCCAGAGGTGCCAAGGGACCCAACGGCGGACCTGAAGGAATATTTGAAGGGCCTGGAATAGTCAGATCTGGCCGCGCACCCACTGGGGGAAGGTCTGGAGGCGCCAAAGGGCCGGGGGGGTCCCGCCAGAGTCTGGGGAGGAGTAGATGGCTCAGACGGGGCTCCTGAGGCATCGGAACCAGAAGCTTCAGATGAAGGACCAGCATAGTGTGCTCTGGCTTTGGCACTCTGGTGTCGATGGGCGGGCGCTCCTCTTCCGCCGGCTCCTGAACAACAGGGGAAGCCGGATCTCCCACCAAGGCAGGTGGAGATGGAGGCTCCCGAGAAGGAGATTCCTCTGGGGAAGGCTGTGGTGCAAGTGGTAGAGGGCACTGATCCTGGAGACCAATGTTGGGTCCGTTATCAGGGCCCGATGAACGTGCCTTGGCTGGGCAGTCACCAGAGGGGCCAGTGGCCAACTTACCAACTGCGGCTGGGTGGTTGTTGCAGGAGCCGGCGAACGACTTATCAGCCAGGGCTGGGCACACATCAGAGGGGCCGATGAGCAACTTATCAGCTGCGCCATCAATCTTAGACCCCTGGACTTTGATGGGCCTAAGAGTGGCAGGAGCCTCGGGAGATCCAGAGGTGCCCACCTGAACCGTAACCAGTTCAGGCGGGGGGACCAAGGGCTGCTCCACCGAAGTCAGAGCAAGCATGGCCAGAGGGGCACTGTCTTTGCTGGAGGAAGGCCACTCGATGCCTGTGGTCCCCGAGGGGAGACATAGGCAGGAGGGAGACCAGTCCCGGTGCTTCCCCTTGGACCTGGTGGAATCTGAAGAACCTCCCAATGAAGAAGATGAACCCCGCAGCTTCTGTAGCTCTTTCTCTATGGAAGCCATCTTAAGCCTCAAAACGTGGGCTTCCAGTACCTGCTGGCAGCGTTTATGTGTGACCTGACTGAAGCTCTGACAAGCCGCACAGTCTTCTGTTTTGTGCTCTGGTTCCAGGCAGAAAAGGTAGAGGGAATGGCCATCCTTATGCGGGAGTTGCGAGCCGCAGGAATCACACTTGTTTTTATGCAACCCGGAAGACGTTAGAGAAGACATGCATGAATACACCAATTTCAATTAGAGAAAAAAAAAAAAAAAGGAGAAAAAAGATGAACTACTCATCCAAAAATGACGGCCGACTGAAGCAGCATTCTTCCGTGAGGTCCGACGTGCAAAGGTCAATGGTGGGAAAGAACTGAAGGGTGAGCATGGGGACCACCCACTATACAGTGTCACACTGACGTCCATCACATGACGTTGGGTGGGCAGTCCCCGGACAGACACTGCTAGCTTAAGTTTTCCATGTGGTCCTAGCGTCCAACAGCTCAGTCCTAATGGTTCTTACCTACTGCAAAAGCCCTCTCAAAGTAAGATCTCAGGATCTGTGTGTAGCCACTCTGCTTTTGTGAAAAATCAAATGGGGTTCCTCACTCCACAGAGCTTGAAGCCTGGAAATCCTTTGAGCAGAAATAATAGCAACCAAAAATACAGATTACTCACCTGTAACAGGAGTTCTAGGAGTGGTATGTGTTGTTCATCCACACTTTGTGGCACGTTCCTTGCCACTTTAAATCTTGCCGGAAGGTCTTCAAGCTGGATCCTCCCACCCAACCAGGTGGTAAAACCCTCAGCTCCGCCCCATGACGCCAGATCCAGCCCGCTGGAAGCCAGGTTGCGCATCGAAGTCAGGGAGGTTGAGTGGATCGTGAGGATGAAGAACATATACCACTCCTAGAACTACTGTTACAGGTGAGTAACCTGTATTTCTAGGGACGTGGATATGTTGTTGAATCCACACTTTGTGGCAGACTCCTAGCAGTTCTCCAGGGGAGAGAGGCAAGGTGCGCACCCCCTTCTTGGGAAATAGGGACTAGAGAACCAAAGTCCCAAAACCAGCATCCCGGCGTGATTCTAGGTCAATGTGGTAATGGGAAATAAAGGTGTGTGCTGACTTCCAGGTAGCAGCTCTGCAGATTTCCTGGATAGGGACGTCCCTAGAAGCAGCGGTATGGCGAGTAGAATGAGCTCTTATCCCTTTGGGAGGCTCCATGCCCACCAACCTATAGCAGAGATCTATGCAGGAGGTGACCCACCTGCTTATCGTCCGCTTGGCTGCAGGTCTGCCAGGTGCGGCTTCAGCGTAGGTGACAAACAGCTGGTGTACCTCTCCCCGAACTTTAGCCGTCCGCTCCTTATAATAAGCGAGCACCCTTCTAAGGTCCAAGGAATGGAGTCTATATTCGGTCTCCGAGGTGTGATTGGGGTAGAACATCGGCAGAGTCAACACCTGGTTAAGGTGAAACTCCGACACCACCTTTGGAAGGAATTTCGGGTTGGGGTGAAGGACAACCTTGTCCATGTGGAAGACCAGGTAGGGAGGCTCAATGGAAAGCGCCTGAAGTTCTCCCATCCTTCTTGCTCACGTAAAAGCCACCAAGAAGGCGGTCTTCCATGACAAGTGAGAGATGTCACACCTGTGCATCGGTTCGAATGGCTTGCCCGTGAGCTTAGCCAACACCAGCAGTAGATCCTATGGAAGTGGAGGTTCTCGCACCAGAGGGGATATGTGGGTTAGGCCTTTGAGAAAGCGCCAGACCACCTTCTCCTGCGCCACTGACTGCTTGCCAGCCTGGCCCAGTAAGCAGAGATGGCTGCCAGGTACACCTCAAGGGTCGACAACTGAAGCCCTAGCTGAGAAAGGGACCATAGGTAGTCCAAAATACTAGCCAATGGACAGAAAGAGGGGTCCAACCCCTTCTCCTGAAACCAAATGGAGAATCTCTTCCATTTGAAAGTGTAGCGTTTTCTAGTCGACTACTTATGGGACGCCTCAACGATGTTGAGGACCTCACTGGAAAGACCCAAGGCCTGGAACTCTAACCATTCAGGAACCAGGCCGTCAGGTGCAGGGATTGAAATTCTGGATGAAGAACCTTCCCCTTGTTGACTTAGATCAGGTCCGGGCGGGCTGGAAGCCACCTCGGGAGCCTGGAGCTGAGGCTGAGGAGATCTGGGTACCAGAAATGGCGAGGCCAGTCTGGGGCTACCAGAATCACCTGCGCCTTGTCCCTCTTCACCTTGAGAAGCACCTTGTGGATCAAGGGAAATGGAGGGAAGGTGTAAAAGAGGCCCGGGGTCCACGGCCTCAAGAAGGCAACCCCCTGCAGCGAGCCCTGCCGAGAGGGGCAGGCATGAAACAGCCTCAGCTTCGCATTCTCCCTAGAGGTGAACAGATCCAGCTGAGGGGTGCCCCAATGGAAGAACAGGTCTTGAACTACCTCCAGCAGGAGAGACCACTTGTGAGATGCAGCGCCTATCCCAGGGCATCGGCCAGACTGTTGGAGGCTCCTGCCACATGGATGGCTAGGAGATTTGCCTCCAGGCTGATCACGAGAGACCAAATGTGGAGAGCTTCCTTGTATAGAGGCAAGGAGTGCGTCCCGCCCTGACGGCTGAGATAGTACATGGTCGTGGTGTTGTCCGTCTGGGCCTGAACTACATGATCCCGTACAAATGGAGCGAAGGCAGTGAGGGCTAGCTGAACCGCTCAAAGCTCCAGCAGGTTGATGTGGCATCGAGACTCCTGAGGGGACCAGAGGTCGTGGACCCGGAGATCCCCCAGATGGGCACCCCAACCCATCAGAGAGGCATCGGTCGTTAGCGTGATCGTCGGCTTGGGGCAGACAAACGGGATACCCTCCTGCAGATGAGCTGTGACAAGCCACCACTGCAGGCCGTCCCACATCTCCTGGGTCACTGTCACCGGCTGGTCCAAAGGACCGGAGCGCTGTGACCACTGGCTGGCCAGCCCCCATTGCAGGGGGCGCATATGCCAGCGGGCCCAATGGACCACGCTGGTGCAGGCCGCCATGAGGCCCAGAAGGCACAGGAAGTCCTGGGCAGGGCACAATTGCCCAACCTGAAATGATTGGGCAAAGCAGGAAAGGAGCTCGGCCCTTTCCGCCAGGAGCTCAGCTCTGGTTTGAAGAGAGTCGAGCTCTGCCCTGATGAACTGAATTGCCTGCAATGGCACGAGTTCCGATTTGGCCTTGTTGATCAGGAGGCCAATCCGAGAGCAGACCTGGAGGGCCAGATCCCTGGACCGCTCCACCTCCAACCTGGAGGGGGCTGCAATCAGTCAGTCGTCCAGGTAAGGGTACACCTGGACCCCTCGGCGCCGCAGGAATGCTGTCACCACTGCCATGCATTTGGTGAAGACCCTGGGAGCTGGAGAAAGGCCAAAGGGCATGGCCCAGAACTCGTAAAGAGATCCCTCTGCTCTGAAGTGGAGGAATCGCTGATGAGACGGATGGATTGGGATGTGAAAGAATGTGTCCTGGAGGTCCAGAGAGCAGAACCACATGCCTAGTTCCAAGGATGGAATGATCTGAGCCAGAGTGACCATCCTGAAGATGCGTGGCCTTAGGAACTTGTTTAGGTCATGCAGGTCGAGAATGGGGCACCAGCCCCCCCCCCGGTCCGCTTTGGGACCAGGAAGTACCTGGACACAAACCCCGGGTCTGGAAGAGGGTCTGCCACTTCATTGATCACCTCCTTCTGGAGGAGCAGAGCAATGTCAGCTCAATGAGCCAACAGAGAGGCTATGGAGCCCGCAGCCCCCCGAGGGGCGACGGCTCGATAGGGAGAGGGATTGCTCGAAATCCAGAGGCAGACCCTTGCCATCCACTTCCAGCACCCAGCGGTCCGTGGTGATAGCAGACCAGGTGGAAAGGAAGTGGCGGAGCTGTCTCCCCATGGGGGGAACTAAAGGAGGAGGAGTGACGAGGTTCCGGGGTGTCACCCTCAACCCGTCACTGGGCAGGCTTGGAGGAAGGGCCGGCTGAGGAGCTATCTGGACCCTTCCCTCCAGGTTTCCTACTGGAGGAAGTGGCAGACTTGGCCTTGGGGTGCCAAGTGTAAGCCTGCTGGCCCTGTTGCTGGTGCTGCTGGGACGGACGTGCCGTAGGGGTGAAAGGGCTTACACTGCTGCTGGCGGCCTTTGTCCTTCTGGGCAGATGTGACAGAGTCCAAGGTGGCATTGGACTTCTCGATCCTCTGGAGATGGCCTTCCACCCCCGGCCCGAACAAGTCAGTGCCCAGGAAGGGAACATCTGCCAGCTTGTGCTGGGTGTCCGCCGTGAAGGTGCAGATCCGCAGCCAAACTCTGCGGCGCATGGCTACTGTGGCCGCTACTGACAGGGCACAAGAGTCACCGATATCCAAAGAAGTTTGAAGCTGCTGTTTGGCCACCGCCCTCCTCTGATACTGCACCTGCTTGACAGTGGTCTGAAGGTCAGCCGGGAGACTTCCGGTGACATCATGGAGCTGAAGCAAGTTTAACCCGAAGAGCTCCCGCACCAGCCGACTAACAAAACCTCCAAAACCTGGAAAACTCACTTGTTCTGTATTTAAAATGTCTAAAAATATCAGAGGAACATCTCTCATCAGCAATAGAGCAAAAATCATCCAGATCATAAAAATAAGAAGGATGCCATCAAACTAAAAATTGGCCCACTTAGCAGACCTTCTTCACCAACTGACTCAGAGGCAAATTACTACAATACAGATGGAGTATGTGAGCAGTTGTCGCGCTTCAGATTTGAAACTTTACAGCAAGAAATAAAAGAGTCTAGGATAAAGAACAAACAAGAATTTCGAGCAATGCAAACTCAATTATCTACCTTTGAAAACAGAATGGGAGCAGTTGAGGAGCGGATCTTGGCATCAGAGGACGCAACTCACGGAGATCATTCAAACCCTACTATACCAAACCGAAGCTCTACAGGCGAAATGTTTAGACCTGGAGGGTGATCGTGCTGGGAAAACCTTCGACTGTTCGGTCTCCCAGAGAATATGGAGACAACTCCAATGGCACCGTTTATCGAGAATTTGCTACGAGATGTGTTAGAGCTTCCACCTACCCTTAATTTCCATGTGGAGAGAGCGCACAGATCACTGCAGAAAAACCCACGGACCCTATGGCACGGCGATGATCCATAGTATTTAAGCTGAACTCATTCAGTGCAAAAGAAGAAACATTAAGGCGAGCTTGGGGTAAAAAAAGGAGTGAAATATCTTACAAATCGGCTGTTTCTTGACCACAATTACCCACAAGAAGTGCAATCCCAGAGAATCAAATATCTCCCTATTCTAAGAACGTTACCAGAGAAGACCATTTGCTTTCATACCCCCTACCCCTCGCGACTGAGAGTATTTTGGGAAGATGTAGTGAAACTTTATTTAACATACGAGGAGGCACAGGATGCACTTAAAGAAAGGGGAATATCCATAGAAGAAAACAGGAACCAAGAGACAGAGAAGAGAGGGCCGTTCAGACAACGCATCATGTACAGGAAGACAGGGAGAAACAAACCTATGACACACATGGAAGCAATACGCAGAATCCAAAATATCCTGAGCAAAAGTGCACAACAGAACCAACCTGATACCTGAAAGAAAAAGTGAACTTGAGCAATTTAGCTTGTTGAATCAACTTAAAGGACAGACGAGTAACTACTGAAGTACATCCGAGTGGCAACGCTTCCCTTCGGATAAGTATAGATCACATACTCAAACTCAGAGTACCTTTAGGAAGGAACCAAGAGATACATAAAAAAGGAGGGTGGGGGAGAGATAGCACCAAGAAGGCATATAAATGAACCTGATGAACGAAGGAAGGAAAAACAAAAAGGGGACTTTGTTTTAGCACATTTGAATAACTTTTGTGTAGCTAACTGCAAGATACCTTGCATTACCATTAAGATCGGTTAACGCTGAAGCAAAATGTTTATACACTAAGATGTTTCTTGTTTCTTACCCTTAGAAATTACTACCTAATATGAGGATCCATTTGAGGTTCAGTTGACCTTAAATGTTATTTAAGGCAGTTCTCTCTCACTCACTCACTCAAGTAAATTGTGGGCAGTTTGATCAAGTTGCAAACAGGGGTAACACTAGGCCAAGGCCTATCTGGTCTGTCATTTCTCAAGACATATATTTTAGTTATCCCTGTACTAAGCCTAGTTTTTCTTTTAGCAATTGGCTGGGAACGGGGTGCAATGGAGATCAGCCCGTAACCCTCGCACTATAAATAGGGAGCCCACTGATATCGAGGCTCTAGAGGAGGTGTTCCAGTAACGGAGGCACACGCATTCCTCCTTGTCCTCCTTATATAGGAGAACACAGGGGCTAGGAGAATATCTAGCCCCCAATCTTAGAAGTACACACTGTACATGTATATAAACTATCAGACAGCCATGTTGGCTATACATTTTTTGTTAAATTTAGAAGGACAGTTGGAACTTTTAAATAAGGAATACTATCAAGGGTACAGAAACAATGTAAAATGAAGGTGGCTATCCTTGGTGAGACCAGACGCACAAACTATATATATATGTACCAAATGGGAGTAATTGATTCTATTTAAAATGGCACAACCCTATGTAATATGCACATATAATGTGCATGGTATAACAAACCCAGTTAAAAGGAGTAAAATACTACAACACATGAGAAGGGAGGGAGCAAATATTTTATTATTACAAGAAACTCACCTTTCCCAAAGTGAGCACAAAAAATTTGAGCATATGGGATTTTCCAAAGTGGTGGCCTCTTCCTATCGAGGTGGGAGAAGGCGAGGGACCGCCATCATGATAAGGCAGGAGGTACATTTTGAACCAAAGGACCAAATTATAGATAAGGAGGGGCATTTCGTTCTGTTAAAAGGCCTGCTAGATGGGCAGATGGTAACACTGGCCTCAGTTTATATACCACCAGCATCAGACCTCTCAAGCTATGGAACTTTTTTAGTAAACTATCGGAATGGGCAGAGGGTAGGGTGATTTGTGGAGGAGACCTAAATATAAATATTAATGGGGAAGGCAGAGATCAAATTGCCCAGGGTCGAATAAATAAAACCACCAGAAGTGTTAGAAAGCTGATGCAGGAAATGAGCTATGATGATATATGGCAGTATATAAATGGACCCTCTAGGAGGCACACTTTTTATTCTTAGGCTCACGATTCTTATTCATGTTTAGATTTCCTCTTAGCTCCAAAAGAGCAAGTGAATACAGTGCAAAGCATATGGCAAGGGACCTTTAATCTTTCAGATCCTGCTCCCATTTTCTGTAAGCTTCAAATGAACGCTACTCGAAGGAAGACCTTTTGGCGATTAAACCTATCGCTCCTGAGAAACCCAAAGGTGCGGGAATCGATTACAGAAATGATAACCCAGGCCTTATAAGACAACGATACTCAGGACACCTCAATGGCTATGATTTGGGACACCATCAAGGCAACTGTGAGGGAGAAACTAATCGGGATTTCATCCCACCAAAAAAAAAAAAAAAAAGGGAATCACGTACACTCACCCTAGAAACCCAAATAGAAATACTAGAAAACCTCCAAAGTGTGAAACACTGTAAGGCAAGATCTCAAGAGATCACCTCCCTTAAAAAGGATTTAAATGATATCCTTGATTATGCTATTGAACAGAAACTCATGTTTTTAAGACATAAGTTTTACGATGGGGGACCCAGGTCTGTGAGATTGGTGGCAAGCCAACTACGGTCCATGAGAGTTAAATCCTCAATACTAAAAATTAAACACCCCATTAGTGGTGACCTTAAAAATAACACACATGACATTTCTGAGGCGTTTTGCCAATTTTACTCAATATTATATTAAAAAAAAGCGTCTCCTTCAAAGGAAAGCATAAGTGAGTTTCCGTCATCACTGGATCTTCCCAATATAAATTGGCAACAATCCCTCAGCCTGGTGGCTCCCATATCCTCAAAGGAAATCATGGCAACAATCGGGCACCTAAAAACAGGTAAATGTCTGGGCTCTGACGGACTCCCAGGGGTGTTCTATAAAACCTTCCCCAAGACTCTTGCCCCGATAATGAGCAGGTTATTTGCCTTTGTGAATACAGAAGGAGGAATAATCCCTCCATCTTGGAATGAGGCAATAGTCTCGGTTATACCAAAACAGGATAAAGACCTCACAGATTGCTCTTCCTTCAGACCTATATCCATATTGAATGCAGATTACAAAATCTTTGCATCTATATATGCATCGAGACTTAAACAACTTGCACCACCTTCAATACACACAGACCAATGTGGTTTTATCCCTGGACGGCAAGCCCAGGATAATGTTAGATGCACGGTCTATATCATTGAACACACATGTACCCGAAAAATCCCTGCAGTCATCTTGAGATTAGACGTGGAAAAAGAGTTTGATATGGTGTCATGGGACTTCTTGAGAGGGGTACTAACTAGGTTTGACTTTCCACGCCAGTTTGTAGACACCATCTTCAAATTGTATACAAATCCTACAGGATACATTAGAGCAAATTGTCATATATCAGAGAAATTCCCCCTATTTAGAGGAACCAGACAAGGATGCCCCCTATCCTCACTCCTATTTGCGTTTTATTTTGAACCTTTGGCTCAGTACCCATGCCAAGCTCAGGATATAAAAGGTGTTGAAATAGCAGGCCTAGAACAAAGACTGGCTCTCTTTGTTGACGATATTCTACTGTACTTATCTAGTCCAGATACCTCCTTGCAGGCCCTCTTTCAACATATTGGTAAATTCTCCAATATATCAGGTTTCACCTTAAGTATAAATAAATCGGAGGCCTTAACTTTTGATTATAACCCTCCACCAAGCCTTAAAAAGCAATACCCAATTAAATGGGACAAAAGTCCATCAAATACCTGGGAATACAAATCCCAAAAAACCTGAACCAGCTTTTTAATTTAAACTACCATCCTCTAGTGAGAACAATCAAACAGGACTTGAGAAGATGGGATTTGTTACCATCCTCCTTTTATACAAGGACGTTATCATTAAAGATCAACGTAGTACCAAGATTTATATATATATATCAATGCGTACCATGTGTAATATCCCCAAAAGAACTTCTCTCTTGGCAAAAATCTCTAAATGCTTATCTATGGAACCAAAGGAAGCCAATAATTAGCCTAAATTACACCTGCCTAAGGATTTAGGAGGAGTAGCCCTACCCTCCCTCTTAAACTATTGGATCTCGGCCCAGATGAGACTGGCTCTATTATGGGGCACTAAGGCATACCAGGCAGTTTGGAAGCAGATTGATCTATCCAGACCTGTATCTACCCCACTTCCAGCCTGCCTCTTCTCCCCATCTCACCTTAATAAAGTCAGTCAAAAAATACCGTTGGCGACTGCCACCATACTAAAGGGCTGGCAACTGGGTATGAAACACAAAACCTTCTAACAATATTCTTGGAGGTATAAGTGCTTTATAATACCAAGGTCACTGATTCTCGGTTTTTACCAGAAAACCCGGTGACATTCTGGAATTAGGGCTGCCTGAACACCAGTAAAAACAAAGATTCCATGGAATCTGGCATTTTATATCGGGTCATTAAATCCACAAAAACTTTTATTTTTCTCATAATTCCCATCTGTACTATTTTAAGTTTGCTTTATTTAATGCTCTGTATATCAGTCCTTCTCTTATTCTGATTATTTATGCACATACTAAAAGAGTGATAGCAGAATACCAGTAAAATCCAGAAATTAGAGTAACAATCACCAATGCAATTCCAGAATCTGAAGTCTTGATAATGGAACTTCATAGTTTAAATCACCGTAAATCAGTGGCCTTGATAATAACTCCCCCTTTTGATTCACCAATGCATAATAAATGGTATAAAATTCAGTATTCAAAGGGATTGGAAGCTCGTTGGCAGTTATTAAAGGGCAATCAGTTAGTAGATTTCTTGGAGGCTGCGAGGCTATATTCCTGGACAGAAAAAGGTTATACTACTATCAAATTAGAGACTATGTTCTAACACAATGTAGGAAGTCAGGGAGAGACCCTCTTGTGGGACAGGATGGCACCCCTTTTCGTCAGATTTGGACCTCTTGCCTGGGGGAAAAGGCAATATCTATAATATATAAATTTCTTATACAACAATCGGCACATACCATGTTGGCAGTTCAATCTAAATGGGAACAGGAATTTACACAGCCCATATCTAGTAAACAGTGGCTTAAGATCTGGGGAAACACATGGAAAACCACCTCCTTCCCTATTTGGAGGGAATTCACATGAAAAGTCAGGGCAAGGTTTTCCCTGGTCCCCTCGGTAGTAGCTCTTAGAAACCTGGGGTCTGCCTCCAGATGCTGGAGGGAATGTGGAGAGGCAAAACATATTTTCCTGGATTGTCTGGGATTATCATCAAACTTCTGGCTCCAGGTAAAAACACATGAAAAATCTATCCTGAACATACAAAGTGAACTCGGGCGTGCTAATCTAATCCTGGGGATCACACCAGAGGAGACCAGGGATAAGGCAAGCTTATACCTATAGGCCATATTTCTAGGTTCAGGCTATAAAGCTATAACTCAAAAGTGGCTTCTCAAGACCCCCCCCCCCACCTCAACCCAGTAATTTCTGATTGGAAAGCAAACATAAAATGGAAAGCAAACATACTAAATGTCCAACACAATTAACAAGTCTCATTTAAACTCCAAGACAGGATGGAAAACTGTATAACACGCTGGTCAAGGTGGGAACTATATCAGGAGGAGCTCTAGAGGTAGACAGGGTGTAAAACTTATATTTGTCCACAAAAATTGTGAAGAAAGAAATATAGGGCCTGGTGAAGGAGGGTATGGCCTATTCTTTGAGGAGAAGAAAGTACAGCTTTAGTATATCAATTATTTCCTCCTTTTTCTTCTTTTCTTCTCTCCTGTAGAATTTTTGTATTTGTCAATGTCAATATCTACACCCTAAAGATAAAGAATGAAATATAAATGTAGAATAATGGTAGTATCTTATGTTCCAAGTTTTGTTTTTATCCTGCTCAAAGTTGTGTTAAGTTTGATAATCAATTTTATCTTGTAATCAAGTGAAATTTACAAGCTGTAACAGTTTTAACTTAACAAAAAAAAGGAAAATAAAATATGTAAGATGACATTCAAAGAATATAATATGAAAAATTTATGTATGAAACCAAATCCTTTAATAAAGCAAGTATAAAAAATGAAGGTCAGCCGGGAGATGAGGAATCACCTCATCCAGGGAACCCATAAGAGCATGTGAAAAATGTGCCATCAGTACAGCTGAGCTAGCCTGTTGAAGGCCTAGGGAGGAAGCAGCATAAACCTTCCACCCAGAGTAATCCAGCTTTTTGGATTCTTTATGGGCAGTTTGTCCACGTTCCTAGCATTCCCAGAACGCCGGAAAACACTATCGGTCACCAGCACCTCCGCAGATGGGTGCTCCGAGAAACTGGAGAGTGAACTGGTGGGGACCATGTACTTGTGAGCCATCCTGGCCGAAAGTGCAGGACAAGATGCAGGTCACTGCCACAACTCCAGGGCCGGACCAACAATGGCTTTGGCCACAGGGAAGGCCTCCATAGAGGAATCTCCTCGGTCCAGTATCTCCATGAGGGGACACCTGGCCCATTTCTGTACGGGTTCGAGCTGCATCTCAGTGGACTCTGAGATGAGCTGAAGTATTCCCAAGAACGAGGATGGGCTCTCGTCCACCAACTGACCTCCTGCAGATTCCAGGTCAAGGGGCCTGGAGTACAGGGAGGAGTCCGTGAACAGCTGCCGAGTGCCTGAGCCACCCTCCACCTGCTGAGACCAATCGGAAGTGAGGGTGACCAACAATCTGTGGGGCAAGCCCTGACCTGAACGAGAATCCTTGGTCGGGGCCCCAGTCTTCGGTTGAGGAGGCGGTGGTTCCACCACAATGGATGGATCAGCCGGTTTCGGCCAAACAACCGATGCCAGGGTCGGCTCCTCGACTACTACGAGGGGTTGTTTCGGTCACTCGGGCGACAGCCACTTAATGACCGGAGAAGGCGATAGAGTCGGCTTGTTACCGGCCAACAAGAGTTGTTGCCACATCATGTCCTCGTAGTGCCAGCATAACTTACGTCAGAGCCTATCCTCCGAAGAGGACGAGCGGCAACGCCGCTTTCCATGGTGCCAAGACCGCCAATGTTGGTGGGATCTACCCGACATGGAAGAGGACAGAGACCTTCAGGGTCGCCGAGGGTGGGTCAGAGAGGGGGTGGGGGGAAACCCGCTAATCCCTCGGTTCAGGGTCCTTGACTGGGGACTTCGGCACAGGAGGCACAGGCAAGTCCTCGGTTACCACCGGGGGAACCGGTGAAGAAGGGCTGTCGGCTTCTCCAGTCGACAACCCGTCCAACGGGTCAATAAAAATCTCGACCGCATCGACGGGTGTCTCGGCCGACTGACCTGACAGGGACACCATGAAGCCAGCGGCCTTAGCCGCAACCTCGACCGAAGTCGAGAGCCGACGGTCCAGTGAAGGAGATCTCTCCTGCTCCCACGATCGTCAACGGTGGTCTTACTTTTTGGTTCTTTTTTCTTCTACCTACTAGTATGTCCCGATGGTCCTTCTCCCTTGGTGGAGAGGAACTGGCAAAGCTCCTTGAAAGAAGCAGTGAAGGAGGAGCCCAAGGAGAGTGGGATAAACGCTGAGGCCGAGGAGGAAGATGATGCGGCCTGAGCCGCCTCCTCCTCGAGGGCAATCAACTGCTCCAGCTGCTCCGCGGAGCACATAGCCACAGACACCACCCAATGGGCCTCCTTTGACTTCACCGGCGGGTACAGTTTCTCAGGGCGGCCTAGTTGTAGTCAGGCAGCACGGTCCTCCAGAACCGAAGCTGTGAAGGACTTGCAAAGATCGCAAGCCTGCGGATCGTGAGCAAGACCCAGGCAATAAACGCACATGGAGTGCGGGTCAGTCCGGGACGTTTTCTGCCTGCAAGGACACCGACGGAAGCCAGGAGTGGATTTGTCCATCGCAGCCACGAGGGAAGATAAAGACTGACGTCTAGTAAACTTTAAAATTATTTTCAGAAATTCCAAAGTATTAGGATCCAGGCCTAAAAACGCAGAGCGCTAAGGAGGGAACCTGAGCTTCCAAGCGGTAAGGAAGATCTGGTGTCATGGGGCGGAGCCGAGGGTTTTACCATCTGGGTGGGTGGGAGGAGCCAGCCTGAAGACCTTCCGGCAAGATTTAAAGCGGCAAGGAACCTGCCACAAAGTGTGGATTGAACAACATATCCACATCCCTAGAAATAACACTTTGCACTAGAGAAAGCGTAGCTCACAAGTCACAGCCAGCTCAAACAGAGACAGGGTTGATTTCTCCAAAACAAAATTTAAATCCCAAGCCAGGACAGGGGTATGGATTGGAGGTTTCAGGTACAGGATGCCCCTAAGAAAGGTACGAGACATATCCAGCTGAGCCACGGTACAACCATCCACTGGCTCATGAAAGGCAGTGATAGCTGAAAGGAGCACCTTGAGGGAGGAGTACTGGAGGCCTGAGTCTGACAATGATATCAGGTAGTCCAGAATCTGGCTTACCGGACAGGTGAAAGGGTTCAGATGATATCTGGCAGCCCAGATGGCAAACCTCTTGCACTTCATGGCATACGTGGCTCTAGTTGAGGGCTTCCAAGCGGCCACAAGAATGCCCCGCTACCTTCTGAGAGACTCCAAACCAGCCCATGACTATGTCCTCAGGAGCCAGGCATGCAAATGAAAGGACTAGAGGTCCAAATGGACCAGTGTCGACTAAGCCTGTGTAAGCAGGTCCCTGCAAAGGTGCAGAGGCACCGAAGGTTCCTCTGCTAACTGTTGCAAGAATGAGAATAAATGTTGAGTAGTGAGAATTTGCTGGGGAGATGAGATTACAAAAGGAACTCCTCTTAAGAGGTTTTGCAAATCCATCCACTGTTAGAGCACCTTGCAAACCGGACAGGAGACCAGCACGAGCTGTTCCAGGTCACCTGTGTGCTGGTCCCACTGCACCCGGAGGGTCCACCAGATCACCCACATGTGAAGTCTGGACAGGGGGATCATGGCAATGACTGCAGCCATGAGGCCTAGAAGCTACAAGCAGACCCTCACGGAAAAAGAACGGCTCTGTGCAACCACCTGAGCCTGCAAGTTGAGGCATTCTGCTCTGTCTGGAGGCAGGAAAGCACTGCCCTGCACTAAGTCCAGAACTGCCCCCATATACTGCAGCTTTTGGGACAAGATCAAAATGGATTTGTGTAGGTTTACAGTGTTGCCCAGGGAATGGAACAACTGGAGAGTCCTTCCCAGGGTATGGAGAAGCAGATCCCTGGATGGGGCTTTGAGGAGCCAGTCGTCCAGCTAGGAGAAGACGTACAGGCCTTTCCACTGGACAGCAGCAGCCACAGCTGCTAAGCATTTTGTAAAGTCATGGCGCAGATGATAAGCCAAAGGGCAAGACTCCGAATTGGTAATGTTCACCCTGAAAAAGAAACTGGAGACACCACCTCTGCGGTGGACACATCGAAATATGCAGGTAAGCATCCTGCATGTTGAAGGAGCACTGCCAGTCACCCTGTTTGGGCAGTGGGAGCAGCCCTGGAAGAGTGACCATGCAAAACTTTTTGTATTGGATGTACAGACTTAGGTCTTTGAGATCCGGAATAGGCTTCAGGTCTCCCGTTTTTTTGGGGACCAGGAAAAACTGGAATAGAACCTTTCGTTTTTCTGCCACCTGGGCACTGGCTCGATCACCCTTTTCCACAGAATGGAGTGTACCTCCTCCCAAAGGACCGCTGCATGGTGTGGAGGGTACCGGGTAGTCTCTGGGGGTTGTTACAAAAACTCCAGAGTGTGACCCCTTTGTATAATCTGAAGAATCCAGGCATCTGAAGTGATGGTTCTCCATTGACTGAGATGGCGGGAGAATGGACCTCTGACCGCCACCTCTTGGTCAGGGACCAAAGGAGGGGATCTGGCAAGGAATCAGGCAGAGAGAGATCCGATCGCTGGGGCTGATCAATCACCTAAGGTTCACTTTGTGGCAGGGCCCGAGGAGGAGGTAGGCAAGGCATAACTGGCCTTCTGTTTTCCCTGGAGACAGGAGCCCATACCAGACACCTTCTGAAAGGATGGGCGCCGTCTACTCCTAGGCTGGGTATGGTAGAGTGAATGGACGGACTTAATAGCCCTGCCAGAGACCTGTAACTCATTAATGATGTCCGAGACAAGCCAGCCCGGTGGCGCAGAGGGTTGAGGTGCTGGATGCCACACATCACGCCATGCCGGCAACCTATGTTCTGGAATGAGCACCAGCCGCCGGGGGTTGGCAGGGAAGGGAGAGGATCGAGAGTCCATTGGACAGTTCTCCTCTCCCGGGGAGGGAGAACTGGTGATCTCACTGAATGACTGCCCCCAGGTGGAGGCCTGGTGGCAGTGTGGGACTGTGGGCACCATGGAAGGGAGGATGCTGCAGGACTTCCACAGATGCATGCACGCCTACACGTACACACATCCTGCGTGTTTGCCTCAGCAACGGGGAAGGGACAAAATGGAGAAAAAAACACCCCCAGCTGTAGCATGATGACTGACCCCTAGCAGACTCCACACCCGGCGACTGGGCAGGCTCTGGGCAAGTCCCAGCGAGACCAGGGTGATGGGGCTTGGGGGAGTCGGTTAGAAGGGGACAGAGAAGGAGGTTAACACCTATATACACCAAAGTGGAGGATGCATAGGCCCTCTTACACCAAAGGTTGATCCTTCTGGATTCCCCATTAGGGAAGGGGAACTAAGGTGCTTGGGCACCTTGGACTTGTCATGCGTCGCTTTAATGAACACAGTAAGTCTCAGGCAGGGCAGCATAATACGGCAGGTCCTGAGTGGCATGACCAAGCTTATCAGCCCTCTGGGGCATGGTAGGAACCATGTCAAGTGGGTGTCATGCTTCAGTGATGGCATTCTTCAGTGCTGGCAGCATGGGAGGAATGAACTTGGGGGGGGGCATAATCTGAGGTTTCCAAAAAGTCCACCAGCTCTCCCCTGGTGGCATCCTTTTCCTCAGTGTGGAAGCCCATGGCTGTAGACAGCTGCTTCATGACACTGAAGAAGGTAGGGTCTACAGCAAAGGACCTAGGGATGTGCTTAACTGAGACCTCACTCAGTGAAGAAACAGTGGACCCGTCTGAGGAAAGAGGTTCCTCTTCCTTAGGGAGAACAAGTTCAAGGTGGTACTCCTCTTCAATATCGACCCTTTCCAACTCAAGGTCCAATGGCCCCCTAAGGGATGCAAGTTGATACAGCCTAACCAAACTCAACAACGTTGCAATCGACAGTGCTTGGGACACAGGTCTGTGTGCACCTAACTGGTGCATCAAAGCCGTGGTCAACTGAGTCAGAATAGTATATAGGTCGATGGCAGGTAGAGGCTGCATCAACAGCAAAGGGGTCATAGGGACAGGGCATGACGAACCATCAGAAGGATCCTGAAAGCCCAAAGGCCCCGGCATCTAAGTGCCTGGGAAGCATCAGGCCTGGACGGAGGAGTTATCATCAATGCTCAAGGGTCGATGGCCGACCTCCCTGAGAAGCGGGAGGAGGCTCTGTCGGTAGGGTGTGCAAAATCAAAACCGCTCAGTTGGACAAGGGTGTGCGAGACATAAAAATTAGAAACTGCAAAGCAAATATCCGCACCACTGAACAAAAAGCAGCTTTATTATGAATTTAAAAAGAGCACCAAAAGCCAAACCAGCATCAGCTCTACTGCACCTCTACCGGTTTCGCAACAGATGCGTCATCAGGAGGCTAGCACTACTAACAAGGTGGACCCTTAAATACATACTATTTCATTATAATTTAAAGTGACAGTGCCCACTAAAAAAAATATATACTTAATACATAATTACAAAATATACACTAAATACAAAGTCCATATATCACCAAAAGCAAATGGAGAAAACTATGGCATCACAAAATATATATATAATATATTATTTTCCCTTTCTTTTTCGAAAATGGAATAGCTTGCCAAACTTATTTGTCAAAAAGAAGAACCTATGGAGACATAAAAAAACATTGCATCAGAAAAAAAGGAGAGAAAAACATTACATCAAAAAGAAAACATTGCATCAGAAAAGAATATATACATAATATCAAACAGAAACAAAAAAACATATATGTATGTATAAAATATACATTATGTCATTTCAGCGTAAAGTCAATCGTCACAATGCTTATCACTTTTTTTGGATACATGGCATCAATTCGATACGGTCATTTAGACCAGGTGGTTTTAATGCTCCTAGGGTAAAAATCCAGAAGGACTCCCTACATAATAACTTAGCATTTAAGTCACCACGTCGGAGACCCAATTTCACTTTTTCAAGTGCACAGAATTTAAAACTATGATTACCATTGTTGTTCATATATATATATGGCTAGCCAAAGCATTATTTTTATCAGCCTCCCTTATGGACCTCAGGTGTTCTCCTATTCGAACCTTCAAAGGCCGAATTGTCTTTCCCACATAAAAGGCACCACATTCACAGGTTGCCAAATAGACCACTTGTTCACTGCTGCAATTAAAAAAAAGAACCCATTTTAAATGACTTATTGCTATTACAAGTAGTAAAGGTGTCAGTTCTCAAGATATGTGGGCAGATAGATGACACCGTCTTATACGTCAGTAACCCCTCTCTTGTCTCAGCATGTGAAGAGCTACAAGCAGAATTCAATATACTTCAACATCAGTTACTGGAAAAAAAACTTCTAAACGCAAAAAAAACAAAGGCAATGTTTTTCTCCCCCCAAAATCAAACCGGCAACTCCTTTCTAAGCAATCTCCCCCAACTCTCCACTGTTATGGGTGAAAATCTTGAATTCGTCAAAAAGTTCAAATATTTGGGGGTCTAGCTAGACTATAGACTCGACTACCTAACTCACCTGGAAGAGCTACTGAAAAAGCTCCGGCAGAGGCTTGGCCTCTTTCACAGAATAAAGCATTTTTTAAATAGGGATTCAAAAAAGAAGTTGGTCCAGGCCACATTTCTCTCAGTTTTGGACTATGCAGACTTCCTATCGGTCACTGCCCTAACTCTTATCTGCATAAACTGGACACACTTTACCACAGAGCATTAGGGTTCATTACAGATCTTCCCTCAGCACTCATCACTGCTTCGCTCTATACTGCAGTTGGATGGTCTTCACTCCATTTCAGAAGAAATAGGAATGCCATACTATGGACATATAGGGCCTTATCTAAAAGCTCCCAAACTATATTTCAGATTAAGTCACACAGGTCACAGCAAGTAAATATGCCTTAAAAACCTCAACTTCATCATGCTTAAAGTGCCCAATTTCAACACTCGGTATGGGAGAACTACTATCAACTACATACTATCTACTTTATGGAATATGACGCAGAAGACCCTGAAATTGAGCAGTTACATTACAGTTATATCCTTCAAACATCTGTATACAAGGCTTATCCAAGAAAAATGTAACTGTTTCCACTAGTACTAGTGTAATTTACTACTAGTGCTAATCTTATCCTTCCCCTCCTCAGTCAGTCAGTCCATGGAATGAATCCACCCTTATCAAGTGCCTCTACCCCTTAGATGTATTACACCCCACCCTTCATCCAGCTCCCAGCACTTCCTTAACCTCATCATAGCCCTATACCTCTGTCATTCTACCGCCAGTACAGACCCCAGCCCTTTCTTAGGCATCACTTATCACTTATCCATCCACCTTATAATTAATATCATCTTCTACGTTCCCCGCCAACTTGCATCCCACTCCTGCTCTCCCCTCCCCTTGTCCCCACTATCTCTGTTATTTATTGAAGTATTGAACATTTTGCTTAGAATGTATGTTAGACAATGTGATTTATTTTCAAATTTTGTATATAATAGACCTTTTGTATGTGTTGTTTACCTGTTATATCTATGTAAGTTGAACCTTGACCTTACCAGGTCCATCTTGCAAATGAGCTGTGCTCAATAATGTTCGCCTGGATAAATAAAGATTTGATTTGATTTGATATCTATGAACAACAATGGTAATCATAGTTTTAAATTCTGTGCACTTGAAAAAGTGAAACTGGTCTCCGAGGTGGTGACTTAAATGCTAAGTTATTATGTAGGGAGTCCTTCTGGATTTTTACCCTAGGAGCATTAAAACCACCTGGTCTAAATGACCGTATAGAATTGATGCCATGTATCCAAAAAAGTGATAAGCATTGTGACGATTGACTTTACGCTGAAATGACATAATGTATATTTTATACATACATATATGGTTTTTTGTTTCTGTTTGATATTATGTATATATTCTTTTCTGATGCAATGTTTTCTTTTTGATGTAATGTTTTTCTCTCCTTTTTTTCCTGATACAATGTATTTTTATGTCTCCATAGGTTCTTCTTTTTGACAAATAACAGTTTGGCAAGCTATTCCATTTTCAAAAAAGAAAGGGAAAATAATATATTATATTATATTATATATATATTTTGTGATGCCATAGTTTCCTCCATTTGCTTTTGGTGATATATGGACTTTGTATTTAGTGTATATTTTGTAATTATGTATTAAGTATATATTTTTTTAGTGGACACTGTCACTTTAAATTATAATGAAATAGTATGTATTTAAGGGTCCACCTTGTTAGTAGTGCTAGCCTCTTGATGACGCATCTGTTGCGAAACCGGTAGAGGTGCAGTAGAGCTGATGCTGGTTTGGCTTTTGGCGCTCTTTTTAAATGCATAATAAAGCTGCTTTTTGTTCAGCGTTGTGTGGTGCGGATATTTGCTTTGCAGTTTCTGTCGGTAGGGGCCTGGCAGAAGCATGCCTTTATAGGGTTGATGACATTGGCAGGTGATGTTGCCTTGGGCCGCCCCAGCTGTACTGCTGGAAAAGTCTTCCGTGTGGATCCTTCTTCACCAATGGTGACGTTCCTACAGAGTGACCTGATGACTGAGATACACCTGAAGTATATCTATAATCTCCTCCTCTTCTTCCATAGCCACCTCCTCTTCTTCCGTGTATTCTGGATTATATTCCAGCTAGTAGTCGATGTCCACTGTTAAGGTCATACGGTCAAAAGTGGAAGGAAGAACAGGACAAGGAGTCAACGATGGGCATACGATTGACAGCGGTCCATCAGAGCCCAGCACTGAAGCAGGGGCAGAACATGAAAACGTTGATGGGTAAACAGTTGATGGGCCAGCTGTGGGAGTCACTGATACTTGCAGCATCAATATGCATTGAAATAGCTCCGACACCATTTGGTACAATGCCTGCGTGCTGATGGAACTCGAAGGGGTCGATGACAGCTGAGACATCAACAGGACAGTGGCAGACAGCGGAATGGGTTATGAGTCCCTGATTGGGGAAGACAAGATTACTCCAGACCCTGACCTTGGTGCCTGTAAGACAAAACTGAGGGGGGGCGCGCAGCAGGACCAATGGCCATAGCTGGGGCTCCGTCTTTTTCAACTGACAGCCTAAGTGGTTAACGGGAATGGTCAAGAGAAGTTTCTTTCTCCTTTCTGTGCTTCTCCATGTCTGCGTGGTGGTGTTTATCTGCCTACTTTGACAATTTGCCTTTCTTCTCAAACAGCTCAGTACCGGCCGCAATCGAACACGGAGAGACTCCATTTGGCTGGCCAGCCCGTCTGAGGGGAGTGGGTTACAATGGAGAAGCCACCTTCGCCACAGCCTGTTTGTCCATTTCCTGGATTAGAAGAAAGTTTTCTAAAGCTTTCCTATGACATCTCCCTGGTTGCTT
Organism: Neoceratodus forsteri; assembly: GCA_016271365.2. NCBI lineage: Eukaryota > Metazoa > Chordata > Ceratodontiformes > Ceratodontidae > Neoceratodus > Neoceratodus forsteri. The sequence continues at coordinate 1,130,603,939 of CM057459.1, read as the reverse complement.
GGTTAAGCCTAGGCAGACTATGTATGCTTTAATGTCGTGGTTTGTACCACAGCCAACGAATGCAAATTAAGTGGTCATCTTTATAAAGGTTAATGTCTCTGCAACAGCAATAGCAGTACAGTGGTTCTTTGTTCATTCGCGGAATAAAATATACTTAAAATAACAGAGGTAAGTGTACAGTGACAGCGAAATACTTGCAAACGTTTGATAGCATTCTTCAGCAGTGGTGGATCTACGAGCGGCTGATGGCGGGAGAAAGGACTGGGACATGCTGAGGATGCTGATGTCACATAGGTGCTGTCGAGGTAAGTTGCTGGGGCGGCCCCAGGCTACACAATCTTTCCAGGCAATCCTGATGCAGACAGCTTACAGTTCCATGATGTGGCTCAATGGAGGGAGATCCAGTTACTCTTTCTCCACATCAGCATGTTGAAGATTTCTGTAAGATATATGTATTACAGTTGCATGGTAGCATCACTATAGTTAGGGTTGAACAGGGCTTTCTATGTTAAACACCAAATTCTGCACTTTATTTTTGCAACCACTGAACAGATTTGCACAAAAATTTGCAAGCGCAGTCTTGTGGGGTAGATCTCTTGACGTGCCAAGTTTTGTTCCGGTGAGATGTGTGGACTCCAAGATGCAGATAGCGAAAAAAAAAATAAAAGAAAAAAGTGCTGTTTTTTTTCCTCATCATGCTGGCGCACAGACTGTTCAGAATTGTTGTCTGAAATTTTCAGGGTAGAAAGGGCTTAGCCTACAGATGTGCCCTTCGCTCGTTAGGTGAAAAAAATATTAATTTGTTCCAAAAGTTATTAAATTTTAAAATTACATTTTCTCAATGGGTAGTACAGTCTCTTATATAGCTGCCTGGAACAAATAAAAAATTTGGCCTGAATGAAAAAGGATCCTTTTTCATTCAGGCAAATCCTTTTCTGTGAGAAAAAAATCTTTTTTCATTTGCTGCCATCTTGCTTTCCATTTCTTGGAAAAAAAAACAAAAAAAAAAAAAAACTGAAAACCCACAAAAATGATAATCTGCAGAGACACCAACACATGTGTCCTGCTTATGGGGACCTCTGTTGGGTGGATTCTGCAGTTATGTGGTGGAGGAGTGATGCTGGAATGTGTTTTTTTTTTATCATTTAAAGTCCTTTTTTGTCACTCGAGAATGCTTTTTTGTGGATCCTTGTTGAGAAACTTGTGCACATCTTCAAAATCTTTCTGTAAAACAAGTGCAGAACAATCGCTAGAGTGAACTGTAGGATTGTGTTTCACTTGGGGGCTTCAAAACAGGGCTAAAGACTCACCTGAGTGGAGGACTTAAGTGCTACTGCTAGTTCCCTGTTGGGAACCTTAGGGGATGATGCCAATATAACCTCAGGATAGAATACGCATATAATATTGAAGCTCTGCGTTAGTATGTGCTTAAAGACATGGCTAAATATTGTGATTGTATGTATCTAACAGATTGTTCAAACTGTAGTTTGTCTATTATGGATTGTTTGTAATTTGGACTCCATGTATTTTTCTTTCTGCTTCCCTTTAGGTACTTGTAACTAATTCTGGGTCGCCCCTGAAAAAGGAACTATCACGGTCTCAGCGGGCCTACCTGGTTACCAAAATTTAAATAAAATAAAAATAAATAAAAGGTGCATCCTACAATAGCTACATTACTTGCATACAGCACAGTACCTGCCATCTTTGTACAGCTCACATTTTTTCCCCATTATTTGTTTATCCCCTTGTCGCCTGGTGCAGCCCCCCTTCAGATGGCGATACCTACCCAGCCAGTCACCCACCATCCCAGGTCTTAACCCAACTACTTGCTTACCTCTAAGGATGAGCTGGTGTCATGGGTGGTGCAGCAGAGCCTGCAGTGTCACTAGCCATCATCCTGGGATGCTTAGGGTTTTTCTTCCTAGTTTCTGCCTGTCCCAAAGGTCAGGAATGCATGCCATGGCACGGGTATAAAGATGCCGTACATACTCAAGCACCAGCCCCCAGCCCTCTGAGAAGAGTCCACTAATGCTACACCACCCAGCCTATGCTGAGTGGCTGGAAGCAGTTGTTCACTGTGTACCCCCCCCCCGAAAGAGAAGGCAGTCTATGGATGCTCGATCATCTTCCCCTTTGCCGAACCCCAGGTATTCTGGTTCATTCTCAAACCAGGGTTGCCAGTATGATGGATGGTGCAGCACTCAGTGCTGCAGCTCACCAATCTACTGAGCCAGCCTTTCAGCTTATATTTAACTTTCTCACGTACTGCTAAGAAACAAGTCTCCCAAGCTCAACAATACAGACTGCCAATAACAGTGAATCAAATCAGAGCACTCTGGCACCCACTTTTGGGCTTTAACTTCTACAAAGTCAGAATCATGCACAACTTAAAATTGTTCTCTGGTGTAATAGCTGTTAAGCAAGTCTAGAGGGTTCTCACTAAAACCTACACTACCTAGCCTTACCAGAAAAATGAGGAGGGCCTCTGTATCAAATGTTTTTTTTTTTTTTGGTTACACTTGCTGTTTATTCCCCTAGGAGCCTGACTTGCTGCCATCGACCCAACCCGCAACCCACCAGTCGGACCCCCATGTAGCCTTGGCTGTTCCCCCTAGGTGGGGTTGGGGTGGCTGGACCCCCAGTCCTCTTTGTGTCAGGTCTCAATCGTGGCCTCATGGGCGGTCAGTGAGAACCGCCTTTCTGTGTGTCTGAGGAACTGCTTTGAGCTCCCATTTTCCCAGTAGTCCCTGGAGTCGTGGCTGCACCTTGACATCAAGGCTTACGCCAGCAGCATGGCCACCACCCCCATTGGCCAGCCGTGCAGCCTGAGATGCTGTACCTCTGGTCTCCACCAGAGGCCAGGCCAGACACAGATCATCATCCCCCCTCCTTCTCAGGGGAAACGAGCTGTCCTTTGGATGTTCAAGCCTCCCCTCCCCGACAGGCCCTCTAGCTCCCAGGCTCATTCTCGAACATGTGTTGCTGGCGTCGCAAGCAGTAGTGCTACCGCTGCACTGGCAAGCCGGCTTATCAAATGCTTTTTACAAGTCCATATAGATGGCACCAGTCTTGACTTTTGTCCCTTGCCAAAGGAAATACTGTAATGTTCAGGTAACAACAGAAATGATACTATGCTTCTTCCTAAAACCTAACTGACATGCATCTAAAGTATATTTTGTTTCAAACATTTGTTAATCTGTTGGCTGACTAACCTTCTGAATACTGTAGAAACTACAAGCAAGACAGAAATAGGCCTGTAGTTGTTAAAACACGACGCATTACCTACTTTGTATGCAAGGATCGCCTTGGCCTTTTTCCAATCACTAGGCAATTCTCCACAATTTAAATTAAATACATAAGATAGGGGCCTATAGGTCTGACAAACTGTGCTCAAAAACAGCGGCTCAATCCCCCCCCCCCTTGCCAACCTAAACCTAAAAGACTTTCCAGGACATTAGCAGTATTAATCTCCTCAAATTGGATTTTGGGTTGAGACTGAACTGGAGGGCACAGTTGGTGTCCATACTATGGTTGCTTCATATAATCTGCATTAGTCAAACTGCAGAACTGATCCTAACAGAAACCCCTGTTAAATTAATGTGCTATTTTCTCATTACCAGGGCCACAAGAAAACTGCACCTGCAATTTTATTGCAAAAACCCACCATTTCCATCATTCTCTCCACAATGTTCTGCAATTTCTTCAAACTTTGAGTTTTCACAAATTGTGTAAAAATATAAAAATGTTCAAAGAAACTCAGATGTACTGACATATAATGATAATGCAGTATGCAGACTTGGGTTTGGCTTAAACAATACAATGTGAGGAGGGAGGGGCTTTATAAGGGGTTTTGTGTGGTGCTGCTTTCGTTTGATTAACTGCATCAGTTGGTTAAAAATTCATTAGTTACGCATGCGTCCATTAAGCACTTAACATCTGCGTAGAAGCAGTCTAAGTTGTCACAGAAAGTGAAACAATGAGTGGAACCCCTCTTGCAGGGGTAGCTGATCATAGGAGGAAACCTGAACACCACATTAGCCCCAGCCTTGGACGGAAGGCACTCATTCCCTACTGGGCAGGAATATACCCACTATGCCCCAAGAATGTGTACCTCGGCCCAGGTTGATTACATTTCTACAACTGCTGAGTATCTAGATTCACTACAAGATGCGTCATACAGCACCATCTTACTATCTGACCATGCCTCAGTTTATGCCAAATTTAAACCAGGAAGGCCTCAGTGGACCACACACACTGGAGGCCTTACCTGGCATTGCTCAGGGATTCTGAACTCCAGCGTGCCTTGAAGGAACGGATTCCCCGCATTATAAAGGAGAACTCAAGTTCAAATGAAAAAATTACTTACAATAGTAATGTTGTTTCTTCTAATGGAGTCTTGCTGTATTCTGACAAATGCAGTTAGACCAACCGGTTCAACTGCCCTGGAGAACAAAGAGTTAAACTCTATGCAAATGTATAGAACGTTAAGCTCGAGCTCAGTTTTCAAACCACTGTCCTTGGTACATTCTAGTAACTGATCAGATTCTACGAAGCTACAACTAAAAATATAAGGCAAAAACCCTAACCAAGCCTAAACAGGGGCCCCTTTCAGTGGCAACACAACCAAAAAAAGAGAGCATGTACAAGACTCAAGTCACAGATGCCTAGGAGAAATCCAGTACCCACTACTGGGTTGAATCCTAAAGGTGCTGCAGAACTTGGTAACTTGGTAGTTAGGACATAAGAAGGCCAAAGCCCATCGAGAATGTCCTCCACACAATGTGGATCATTAACAGTTTATGTTCTATTCAAAAGCCATCTATCTAATTTAAACTTAAATGTGTCAATATTCTGGCAATCAACAATTTCCTGTGGCAAGGAATTCCAAACTCTTGGAGCTCTAATATTAAAAAATTGCTGTCTTCTATTTGTTCTTGTTTTCTCAATTTTGATTTGTTTATTATGTATTCTGGCTACAATTTTTCTGGATGCAAAAGACAATCCACAAGATTTCATTAATGTGGGAGATAATACGATTTTAAATAATTGAAGGATATCTCCTCTTAGTCTTCTAGTTTCCAATGAGTATAACTTGGTTTTATGAAGCCTAGTTTCATAATCAAAGCAGAAAGGTGGGGTATAATTTTGTAGCCTTTCTTTGAACCCTCTCAATTTTTGTGATATCCTTAACTAAGTATGGACTCCACAGGGTGAGCCATAATCCAAATGGGGTCTAACATGAGTCTTATATAAAGTCATAATACAGTCTTCTGTTTTAAGAACAAAAGTATTATTTATCCTCGTAAAAGAGCATTGGCTTTATTTGTAACTTTGTTAAATGGTTTGAAAAAGACAAGTCATTATCAACCAATATACCCAAGTCTTTTTCCACGACAGATTCTCAAGTTTGATATTATTAAGATTATATGTTTGTTTTAGATTTTTTGCCAAATGCAACACAGAACATTTCAACACGTTAAATGACATCTTATTGGTTGCTGCCCAAGATTCAATTTTTTAAGGTCATTTATTATGATATTCCTGTTGATTTCATTATCAACAGGTCCCCTAATTTAGTGTCATCCGAAATTTAGACAACATATTCTGTGATAAGATAGTAAGATCACTAATAAAAATACAAACAGGGTGGGACCCAACACGGAACCCTGAGGGACCCCACTTGTCACAGATCTTTCTTCCGATACTTCCCATTAATTCTAACCGTTTGAGTTCTATTGGCAACTGTTCACCCAAGACACGATACATTCAGAAAATCCTAATGTTACTAGCTTTTTATTAATATAGAGTGTGAGACCTTATCAAACGCCTTACTATAATCTAACAGAATGACATCTACTGAGATGTTTAAGTCAAGATAACTGCTAACTAGATTGTAAAAAGATAGCAAATTAGATAGTACATGAGTGCCCGGTTTAAATCCATGTTGTGGGTATCATTTATTTTAATGCACCATTACTCTCATCAATTATATATTTAATATATTTTTCTAATAATTTACATGGAATGGAGGTGAGGCTGATAGGTCTATAATTTCAGCCTTATAATGCACCCCCTTTTTGAAGATCGGTGTTACAGTAGCTGTTCTCCAATCAACGGGCACATTAGATTCTGCAAGTGATTTATTAAAGATAATTGTAAGTGGAATGACAATACTATTATATGTTCCCATAAGAAATTTAGATGTAATACCGTCAGGGCCTGAGCTAGTAGTTGGTTTCAAGGTTTTCAGAAGTTTATAAGTATCGGAAATAGTGATAGAGTAACTATGGGATATGGTGGTATTAGTAATCAATATAGGCTCCTTATCCTGTTCGAAGACAGAGCAAAAATACTTATTAAACTCTGTTGCAGTCACCTTATCTGAGAGGATGGTTGTATTATCGATAATTAATGGACCTATTTTATTTATATTACCCTTTTGTTATTTAGATATGAATAAAGACTTTATGTGAGTCCTTAGTATGGGCATTTAAATTCTAAATTCCGTTTGGCCAGGATAATTGATGTTTTAGATTTTTAGTGCTTCTTATACTTAATAAAGTTATCCTCCTTTTCTTCCGGTTTGCACTTTTTAATAAAGTAAATAATTTTTGTTTATGAATGCTAAGTTTTCTGATATTATTATTATACCAGGCAGGGACCTTGCCTTTATTGTTATATTCCTTCTTTCAGGTACATATTTTTCTTCTAGACTATGTACGTTTTTTTAAAGGTGCTCCATGCATCATTAGCATTAAGAGGTCTGATACTGAGTCCCAGGGTATAGCTATAAGATGTTCATTAATTTTGAGAAATTTGCTTTCTCATATTGTTTTATCGTGCAATTATTAATGGGGTTTGTATGAACCAGAGACATAGAAAATTGAATTGTCATGTGATCACTATTGCCCAGGGAGTCCAGCACCCGTAAATTGGACAAGGAGGCCTTCATATTAGTAAAAACTAAATCTAAAATGTTATTCCCTCGTGTAGGTTCTCTAACTTGTTGGGTAAGGCCAAGATCTGTAATAGTTGAAATCAGCTGTGAGTCATATAAATTATGTCCAGAAAGTGTATCCCAATTTATAGATGGAAGATTAAAGTCCCCTAGAATTATTACTGAGCCTTTATCTGCTATTTGAGTAATTTCTGAAGATAGTTGATTGAGATAGGTAAGATCCGAAGAGGGTGGACGATAACAATTTCCAACCAGGATCTGGGGATGTCCTTTAGGTTGCAAATAAACCCAGACGCTTTCTGTAAATACTGATATCGAGGTCTCGAAAGAAGGAATATTATTGGTGACATAAAGACTGACCCCTCCCCCCCTTTGTTCATTAGCTCTATTTTTATAATAATGTTTAAATCCAGGGATATTCATTATCCACTGTTTATCCTGGTTTCCCCATGTTTCAGTTATAGCAATCAATCCTATGTTAGATTCCTGAATTTTCAGCTCTAATTCTGCCATTTTGGTTTTATTAAGTGCTCTAGCATTACAGGATAGGATGTTCAACTTATGTAATGTATTAAGAGATGGCTTTTTGGGCCCACCCTTTCCCCAGGTTCTGAAGGGGAGGTAGGGTAGGGGGTCAGAATACAGCAAGACTCCACCAGAAGAAACAACATTACTATGGTAAGTAATTTTTTCATCAAACAACATGAAGTCTTGCTGTATTCTGACAAATGCAGACTACAAAGCAGTGCCTCATGGAGGTGGGTAGAGAACCTATTTGGAGAATAGGCTCTGCAGTACTGCTGTGCCAAACCTGGCACCACTAATAGTCTGAGTGTCCAGGCTGAAGTGTTTAGTGAATGTATGGACAGACTTCAAGGTGGCAGCCTTTCAGATCTCAAGCAAGGGGACTTCCCTGGCAGCTGCTACTGAGGCAGCAGTCCCCCTGGTGGAATGGGCCATAACGCCTGCTGGTGGGTCTTTCCCCAGCTTGCTGTAGCAAAACTGGATACAAGCCACAATCCATCTGGCTATGGTCCCTTTTTGCAGCTGGCCTGCCCTTACCAACCACACCACAGGTAAGGAATAACTGGGAACAATCCTTCCTTAGCTCCTTCGTCCTATCCACATAATAGCTTTTTACATCCAGACTTTGGAGCCTGCGTTCACCTGAGCTGGAATGCTCTAAGAAGAATACAGGCAGAGTGATGGATTGAATAAGATGGAAATCAGAAACCACCTTAGGGAAGATTTCCTATTAGTTCGAAGTACAATATTATTTCTGAGGGGTGCAATATAGTTGGGCTCCACTGACAAGGCCTGAAGCTCACTGATCCTTTCAGCAGAAGTGATGGCTACTAGGAATACCATCTTCCAAGTGAGGAACTTGCACTCTGAAGAAAACATGGGTTCGAATGGAGGCTGCATAAGCTGACCCATGCAGATATTTAGATCCCATGCAGGGGTAGGTTCCCTGTGTGGAGGATGAAGATGTAGCAAACCCATGAAAAACCTTTTGAAAACTGGGTGTGCAGCTAGGGAGGGGCCCCTTCCTGCTGAAAGATATGCAGAGACAGCTGCCAAGTGCACCTTCAAGGTAGATGGTTGCAGAAGCAGTGATTAAAGATGCACCAGGTAATCCAGAAGTGCTGGTAGACCAGCCTGTTGTGGATCCAGGCACTTCTGGGAGCACCAAATGGAAAATCTTTTCCACTTAGAGGAGTAGGTCTTCCTAGTTGCAGGTTTCCTGGACACCCATAATATGTCCAAGACTGATTGAGAGAGATGCAAGTCTGCATATTCTATGTCCTCAAGAGCCAAGCCCTGAGGCGAAAAGACTGAAGACTGGGGTAAAGGATCCTCCCCTGAGAGGATGTCAGCAGGTTGTACTTCCTGGGGAGACAAATGGGACTGGTCACAGACAGGGACAGTAGTATTTAGTATCGCGGTTGTCTAGTCCAATCTGGAGCTCTGAGAATCATGGTGGCAGACTAAGACCTCAGTTTGACCAGGACTCTGGCTATCAGAGGAAATGGAGGAAAGGCATAAAGGAACCTGTTTGACCAATCCAGAAGCAGGGCCTCCATTGGAACTGAGCCCTGGAGTGGAGGCCTGCAGCAATACAGTGGCAACTGATGATTGTCTGGGGCTGCAAAGAGATCCATCTCTGGCACCCCATCTCCTGAATATTGATAGAAGGACTTGCCTGTTCAAGGTCTATTCGTGAAGGACCTGGCTGATCCTGCTGAGAGCTTCCACCAGTACATTGTTCTTCCCTGGCAAGTGAACAGCTGACAGGGACATGTTCAGGGAATAGGCCAGATTCCAAATCTTCATGGATTCTGTGCAAAGCAGTGAGGATCGTGTTCCCCTTGCTTGTTGATGTAGTACATGATGGTGGTATTATCTGTTCTGACCTGTACCACCTTGGTCTGTAAGAGACTGGCAAACTCCTGGATAGCCAGAAACAATGCCCCGAGTTCCAGAAGGTTGATGTGCAGGAGAGACTCCTGAGGAAGCCAAGTGTCGTGAGCTGTGTGATCCCCTAGGTGAGCACCCCAACCCAGCAGAGAAGCATCTGTTGTCAACACTAGACAGGGGGCCTGGGGAAGAAAGGGAACCCCTACTCTGAGGTTGTCCATACTCTGCCACCACTAAAGAGCTAACAGAAGGGTGGGAAACACTGGAATCAGCTTGGACAGAGGATCCTTTTTCTGGGACCAGAAGGATCTCAGGTGGAACTGAATATCCCTCATTTGGAACCTGGCCCTCGGGACCACAGCTGTGGTGGGGGCCATGTGACCTAGAAGCTGTAGAAAATATCTTGCTGGTTGAGGGACTCGAAGGTGGAAGGATTTTGCCAAATCGGTAAGGGCCTGTGCCCTTGCAGGGGGCCAAAAGGCCCTTGCCTGAATGGTATTCAGCTCTGCCCCTATGAAGTCTAACACTTGCACTGGGGTCAAGACAGACTTTTGTAGATTCACCAGGAAGGCTAGGGACTGAAGAGTGTCCTGAGTGAGATTTAGTGCTTCTGTGACCTGCTGGGGGGACTGACCCACCAGCAGCCAGTCGTCCAGATAGGGGTAAACTAAAACGCCTTGCCTTCTGACGTACGCCATTACCACTGCCAGACACTTTGTTAATACTCTTGGGGCAGAGGTCAGCCCGAAGGGCATGGCCCTGAACTGGTAGTGACCTGAGGGCAGTCAAAACCTGAGATATTTTCTGTGGGACTGCCTGATGGCGATGTGGAAATAGGCATCCTTTAAATTCAGGGATGCTAGCCAGTCCCCTTGCCTGAGGGTAGGTAAAGTGGTAGCCAGGGTTGTCATTTTGAATTTTGGCTTTGTAAGATGCCTGTTGAGAAATCTGAGATCCAGAATGGGCCGACACTCCCCATTTTTCTTTGGTGCTAGGAAGTACCTCGAGTACAACCCTTTCCCCCTGTGCTGGGGGGGCACAGGCTCCACTGCATTTGAGAGGAGAAGAGTGGAAACCTCCGACTCCAACAGGGCTGTTTCTGTAGGGTTGGCAGGTTTGAAAGCTCTTGTCGACAGTTTTGGGAGCAGCTTGAAGATGAGAGCAAGACCCTGACCTACTATCTCCAGGACCCACTTGTCTGAAGTAATGGATTGCCAGGCCTGGAGATAGGAGGTCAGCCTGCCCCCTACAGGGTTAGGGGAGGAGACCTGGCAGACTCCTCAGGGTGTCTGTTTAGCTGGGGTAGCAGACTGGGAGGTGGAGGTGGCCCTGCCAGCACCTCTCCTGCCCCTCCCTCTAAGGAAACCCCTAGGTTGCTGTTAAGAGAGAAAGGTTTGAGCCTGATGGAAAGGCCTAGGGTAGGGTCTACCCCTGCCCCTGGCCTGTTGCTTTTGAGGAGTGGCAGCCTTCTCTTTTGCTGAAGCACTCCCGTATGCCACTCTGTACTCATTCATTTTCTTCATATATGGTTCAGTCTGTTGCCCAAATAGAGAATTCTGGACAAGGGGAAAGTCCACAGCATTATTCTGCATATCCTGGGAGAGAATGGTACTTCTGAGCCAGAAAAAATGCCAAAGAGATACAGCAGATGCCACAGCCTTAGAAGCTGCATCAGAGTTCACCGCCATGTGGAACTGGGACTTTGATGCCTGTACCCCCTTGTTGACCAGCTCCTGGAGATCAGCAGAGAGCTCAAGAGGGGCCTTTTTGGCTAACTGTTACAGAGACTCCCAAATGGATTTTTGATACTTGTTGGCATAAGCCATATGGGAGGCTTGCCCAATGCCTAAGGAGGATGCCAGGTATGTTTTCTTGGCAAGGGAATCCACCTTTCTGGAATCCTTGTCAGGGGGATGAGAAGCCAGAGGAATGCCAGCCTTCTCACAGGCTGCAGCCTGTACCACCCCCACATGGCTACAAAGGCTGGATAAAAAGTCAGTGCCACTGCCAGCCAGAAAATACTTTCTGTCCATCTTCTTGTCCACAGGAGGGACAGAGCTAGGGGTCTGGAGGATTTTTAAAGTCTGCTTTTTAAGGGACTTGTGGATGGAAATCGACAGTCCCTGGGATACAGGGAGATCCATCATCTCCCTGTAATCCTCTTCCTCATCTTCTTCCTGCCTGGCCTCTTGTTCAGAGAGCAGCAAGGTCTCAGCCACTTGCCTCATAAAAGCAAAATGAGAGGTGGCCTCACAGACAGGCCTAGGAGGGGACTCATATTGGGGATGATCAGGGGAAACCTCAGGATCTATGGGCTCCCCTTCATCCTCCTCCTCCTCTTCCTAATCACATTCAGAGTAATAGTACTCCTCAGGATCAATGGGTCCTGAGGGTACTGAACCAGTATCCGGAACCGTTGGTTGCCCAGACGGTACCTGCCACGGTTCGCCAAACCCATACTGCACTATGCGGATGGCTTTTGCAATTTCCTCAGCAGTTGGAACCGTGACCGAATGCTTGTGCTGTTCTGAACCGGAGAGTTTGGCTTTTTTTGACGGTGCGGGTTCTGAAACCGACTCTGAATGTCTTTAAATTGTCGACAGTTCACCCTAGCCTGTGGGTTCGGCTCCTGGATCCAAAGGCTCGGCTGAACTGGAGCTGCCCTCAATGGATGTCTTATCCATCCTTTCTCTCAGTTTTCTTAGCCACCTGTCAATAGTAGACAGAGGAAAATCCTGACAAATAGCACAGTCTGTTTGCAAGTGGTCGAAACCCAAGCAGTACAGACAAGCCAAGTGCGGATCAGCCTTAGCAAATTATTCTCTGCACTCAGTACAGAGCTGAAACCCCATGGGACCGTTTTTTCTCTTGGGTTTCTGTGACATAACCCTAAAATTTTAATGCTTAACCCAGTGGCTTAGGCCGGTTAAGCAAAAATTCCAATTACTACTTTATCCGAAAATGGCTTAGTTAGGCCCAGATAAAGAAACGTGAATTTTAAAGAAATTACCCCTAAGGCTTAGTTAGGCCAGGTAATAGAGAGAGAAACAAAGTCCTGACTGGCTAACAGTTTAGCACTAGCCGAAGAAAAAAAACTAGAAATTCGGTTCTGGTCAGGGCTTTGAACGGGGTCCCCAAAATCCAAACAAATTATACAGAAAAGGGAAAAACAAAGTTCGGGCTCCTCATAGTCAACGGAACAGGTCAGAAACCAAATACTTACTCAACCTAACAACGTACACGATACCAAAGACATTGGTTTGAGAACATTTTAAAGAGAAAACAAGAAAGTGGTAGACGAATATACCGACGAGACTCAGCTTTAACGGAAGGCAACGAGTAGAAATTTGAGGCAACTTCACTGGTGAGCGGAGTAAAGAATCTGATCAGTTACTAGAACATACTGAGGACAGTGGTTTGAAAACCAAGCTCGAGCTCAACGTTCTATGCATTTGCATAGAGTTTAACTCTTTGTTCTCTGGGGCAGTTGAACCGGTCGGTCTAACTGCACTTGTCAGAATACAGCAAGATTACATGTTGGTTGAAACCCCATTCCCATTCTTTGGGACACAGTTACAATCGTGCTCCAAGGTGGACTTGTGTACTCAAGGAAAAAGAAGGAGCGAGAAGCTCAGTTCAATTACAACACACCTTACACACGCTGCATGGGTGAAACGACTTGCAGAAACTACCAGATGCCAAGGTAGAACAGGCCCTTTTTAAACATAATTATTATGAAGGTGAGGCACGAGGGACATGAAACCTGATTCGCAAACTTCAGGCTTGTCGGGCTTAAGCTTGCGTTCTGCAGCTTTTTGATCCAGGAGTGGATTCCTTTATGAGGCAGCCCACCACTATTAGGGAAGTCCTCCATAGGTACTATCAAACCCTGTACACTGCAGAGAAAATGGCGTTCTTGCAGGCCCTGCCTATTCCTAAGCTGGACCCTGATGCTGGCCTGAGACTATTTGCTCCTATCATAGCAGAGGAGATCGTCAGAGTCTTTCGGGACTCCAAAATCCAGAAGTGTACAGACCTGGGTGGATACCCGACAGAATTTTACAGAGCATTTTGGGACCTTCTCAGCCTATAGGACAATAGAGAACGAGGAGGCACTTCTTCCTGGTGCTGCACAGCGATTTCTGTGATATTGAAGCTGGAAAAGGACCACCGCTAAGTAGCCTCTGATAGGCCAATTTCCATCATATGTCTATAAAGTCTCTATGTCTATCTGAGCCAAAAGACTGGATACTCTCCTACCAGCCCTTATTGATAAAGACCACTTTGGCTTTGTTCAAAGGCAACAGACAAGTGACAGTGTTTGGCACACCCTTCTCCTCTTAGATCATGCCATAATGTGTCAAATTCTAGTTGTACTATGTTTAGATGCTGAGAAGGCTTTTGACAGGGTGGCCTGGCCTTTTCTATAGGTTACCTTGTCGAACTCTGGCATCCTGGAGGACACTGCCCAGATGCTGCAAGGGCTACATACTTCTCCATAGGCATAGCTCAAGTTAAACGGGTTCCCTCTCTCCTCCATTTTGACCAGAAAGGGGCATACAGCAGGGTTGTCCCTTGCCCCCCCCCCGCTCTTCGCCCTACATCTTGAGCCGTTAGCAGTGGCGATTTGCACTGACCTGCAAATCGTGGGGATCCCAAAGGGCGAAAGCCCTCACTGTTTGTGGATGATGTTCTACTAACCTTGACATTTCCAGGGATTCGATCCCAGCACTCTAGTCTTTCAGCAAACCTGCGGGTTATTAACTTAACATACAAAAACCTGAGATCTTGCAATTACGCCTCATCCCCAACCTTGAAGGGGCTGGTCACCTTTAAATGGCACAGAGGGGGCATTTATATACCTTGGGATTAAGCTAACAAAACACCTGGAGTAATTTAATGTTTGAGACTTAACCCAGGAGATCACAGCCGACCTTTACAGATGGATGTACTTATATCCAGGCTTTTTGTATAGGACTGAGGCAAGTCATCAAACTTTCTTTCCTTGGATCCTGCATCTCCTCCAAACCCTTCCCATCAAACCATTCCTGATCTATTTTAAATCCTGGAATAAATCCATCTCCAGATTTATCTGGCAGGGCACTCCCCCAAGGGTTCACCTCTCCATTCTACACCTGCCTATACAGCGGAGAGACGTCAACTTCCTGAATCTCAGATGGTGCGGACAGATGACCAATCTGCAGACATTCTGTATGTGGCTGCCCCTTGTCACAAGCTGTAACAGAAGCAAATCGAGTTCACTCTAAATGACATTTAAAATTTAGACTATACTCTATTTGGCGCAACCAGCCAGGTTTTCTGTTTTTAAAGAAATTTACTCAATATACTGCTGAAATCTTTAGGCAATAGATGGTGGTTAGGAAAGCCCTTTAACCCAGACCCACTTGTTTTACTTCAGAGCTATTTCTCATGACTCTGCCTCAGGGGTCACGCTTAACTCTTTTTTGCACTGGTCCACCCGGGTATGTGATATCCCAGCTGCACTGGCCCCCCCCCAGAGACTGCACTAACCCCAACATAATATTCAGAATTTTGTGAAAAGGACACAGTGACAAAGTTTAGATGTTTTAACAGTATTCTTTAACTGTTAGACGTATTTCTGAGTTTTGTGATGGCATCAGTACAAGTTCAGTACGAGAGCAACATGCCCAGTCACCTGAGTTTATGCACCAGCAGACCAGAAAATCCCCAGCATCACCCAGCTTAAAAGACCATGATTAGACCAGATGCACACGTATAGCCAGCTAGTAATGGCAGTCTGAGGGCAACACAAGGTGGAGGCTGCAAAGCTTGAAGGCAAGCCACCAAAAATTGCAATCCTGGATCTCCATACAAAACACACTAGGCCTAACACTACCAACCAGAACATCAGTTAGCCTGGTCATCATGATATGCAACCTGAAAGTGAGCTGGAAAGGTCTAGTGGCTTGCAGCGACTTGGACCCCACAATGATTTTTGCTGGCTTCTTGCTATCCACAAAGAACTCATCCTCAATGTCAGCAAGCTATGAGTGCTGGGGGGGGTGGCACTAGCAGTGGCCGGCTCCTGCGGCTCATATCACCACCCCTATACTTTTAAGTGAACAGCTCCTGCCCCATCAGCCAGACACCTTCCTGCAGCAGCAGGCCACAAAAACCACAGCATCACTCAGCAGAGCAACTGCAGCACCATCACCAAATTCACCTACAAGCGCATGGTAGCTAGCCAGCATAAACATGACTGCGCCCAGTCATTCGACGACTCTTGTGTGCCCCACACACTTAAAGTGGGCTTCTCAGCTCATTCTCTACTCTCCTCCCTCATGCACTGAACTTGAAACTGTTTGATGTAGGCAGCATTCATGTGGGGGCTTGCAGTTCAGAGACACCCTCCCACCTCCCGATATCTCCAATGTGCCCCTGCCAGCACCAAGCAGCACAGAATGCTGTTTGATGATCCCTGCCTACATAATACACCTTGTGCGGCACACAAAACAAGCTTAAGCCCTGAATGTAAAATTACCTGGCTAAGTTATCCACTGCTTAGGCTACCTCCCCAAACACTGGGCCTAATTTCTTGAAGAATGAGTCTTGGCTTCCGGTTGGGGCGCTGATCCATCGCGGTCCTGACACAATGTGCTTTCCTAATTAACTGGTATTTGGCATCACAATGAATTCCCAAACTGTTTAGTCAGAAGTAAGCAGTGATTACCCCCGTCTGACTGTAACTCGATGCATATTACATGCCTCAAGTCAGTCAAAGACAACAGGAATTCATTTCTGACAAGAACACCAGTTTTACACTTGAGAGCAGCACTTGTCAGAACCACGTCAGGTCACGGCAACAGCAGCCAACCCCCCGAACCAAGTAAAAATCTGTAAGGGCTCAAACTCTGTGACTCTCTGCCCCACACGAAACCCCAGGTAACTTGTAGCCCGAACATCGCACCCTCCCTGCCCTTCTTTCAGTTTTAACTCTGCAGCAGCTAGTAGCCCACTAACTTCATTCTGTAATCAGATGTGGTTGCTTACCCGATGATGTTTTGGGGCAGCTGGGCAGCACAATTCTCTTCTCAGTCCTGGCAGTTCTTTAAAGCGATCACTCCGTCTTGCCTGCTCGACCGTACACACACTTCCACTAAGTCTGCAGGCTAAAAGGCACATGTGGAGATGATCGATGGGGATGGGCTAGAGACAGGCGCTAAACATTCACCAACCGGAAGATTTCAACTGGCAGTTACTACGCTGCAAAGTGCATTTGACGGGGGGGGGGCCGCAATTTTTTCATTTGCGGGCATCAGACAGGCGGCAAACCTTTCCCAAATCACAGGGCTTTCCATGGCAGTTGCTATGCTACAATTTCGGTAAAAAAAAAAAAAGTCTGCATTTTTTCCTTCTGGCAGCATAATTTTCTTAAAGGGCCAAGTTACAAAAATGGGCTAGATTGCACTAGCCAAGCCAGGAAAGTCGGGGGGACACTGCACTGGCCCGAATCCATTTGCACTATGCCCCGGGCCAGTAATATAATGTAAAGATCGACCCCTATGCCTACCCCTCTAATGGGATAGATAATGCCACAAGGGGCATTATCTATCCCACTGTGGCATTATCTATCCCATTAGAAAATGCCACAAGGGGCTGGAGACAGCTGGGTCTGCAGTTTATTTTTCAGATGTTGGAATTCCATGGCATCCTTCCATTTGCCTCTTCGCAAGCTGCTTTCCAGGCCCCCCCTCCCCCGATCATTTCCGAGACTTGCAACTCAGATCTTATCTGCTGGTCTGTGGTACGGGTTATTCCACACTGCCCTACAAGCTTCCTCAGCTTCCCAGGATCCTCATGTTGCATATTTGCAGTGCATCCTGGACCCACTTATTGGCCACCTTTATAAAGTACTTCAAAAGCCAGCTTGAGGTTCCACGGCCACATATCTACAAAGATGGAATCAGGAGCTGGGAATGACCCATGAGCTTGATACATGGAATACACACATGGCACCTGCTTAGAGACTGACCTCTGCCACCTACTAGAGAGAGAGTTTTCCTGGAAATGCAGATATTGTTTCTTCCACTCCCCTGAAACAGTGGCAAAATATGCAGGACCAACTAGAGGTACTTAGCTGAAGGAAATGTGGAGAGGCTCTAGCTAACCATACCCACATTTTCTGGAGCTGCCCCTGACTCGCTCCCATCTGGCAAGCAGTTATATGGTAGACTGAGGAGATCTTTAGTTGCCCTGGAGAGGTGACACCATCCTTGATCCTCTTGGCCATCCCTCCTGCTGGGAGCTCTCTCTGTGGTCCGAATCTGAAACTGTTACTAATTTTAATTTTAGCAATGAAAAAAACTGATCACTATGCTGTGACTATACTCCGCAGTCACCTACGTTTGAAGGGTGGCATAAAATCTTACTGGAGATTATACACTCTACAAAAAAATTACCTATACCATTTCTAACAAACTGGCTCTTTTTAAGTCTAGATGGCAACACTGGCTATTACATCAACTGGATTACTCAGATTTTGCGCTGCAAGCCCCCCACCCCACCTTTTCTACCCCTCAGTCTCCTTGAAAGGGCTTCCTGTAATACTTCTGGACTCATCATTGGTTCCACAAAATAGGCAAAGACGCATACGTTTTAGTATAATATTTTTTATTCACAATGCTGTCTGCTTATTTTATCTGATAACTGCTGAATATTCTTTATGATTTATTATGTATACATGTTGATGTGATACATACTGCTGACTGTAGAGTATTTTTTCCTCTAGTCTAAAAAGAAAAAAATATTCTAATAAAAACAAATTAAACACACACACACACACACACACACACACACACACACACACTGGGTGGAGGTAAATGTGCAAATTGTGCCATTCACTTAAATGGGGTACGAACTACAAAACCTTTCGCAATTGGAGGGGTACGCTATTCTTTGTGTACATTTCTTTTTTAAAGGATTTTAATTCAAACAGCTGAGGATTTAGGATGGCATTGCTGACTGTAAACTTGAATTTGCTTCTGAAGGAGTTAATGGCAGTGGTCCCTCCCTTGACAATCTGTAATTTGCATATTCATATGAAACAGCAGCAACAAAAAACTTATTTAAACCTAGAAACATAGAATTTGTTGGCAGAAAAGGACCGCTTGACCCAGCCAATCTGCCCAGGTGGTCCCTGCATAATACGTCTCTGCAGACCCGAACTGGTCTCTGGCAATCCTCCCTCCTCCCTATTTACTGATATTCCCCTATGTCTTTCCCAAGCATGCTTGTAGCCCCTACTGTTTACGCCTCCACCACTTTTGCTGGTAGTCCATGCCAGGAGTTAACCACTCAGTGTAGTAATACTTCCTCACATCCCTCTTAAACTTCCCCCTCCAGCTTTATCACATGCCCTCTGGTTCTGGTGCTCTTCCCCATTCAAAGGAGACTCCCCTCCTGCACCCTGTTCACCCCCATGAGGTACCTGTAGGTCTCTATCATGCCCTCTCTTGCTCTCCTCTCCTCCATGTTGTACGTGTTAATATCGCTCAGTCTCTTCTTGTAGGGCTTCTGGTGCAATCCCTGCACTGTTTTAGTTGCCATCCTCTGGAATACCTCCACCCTGTCTATGTCCTTTTTGAGGTGCAGCCTCCAGAACTGGACAAAATACTCCAGGTAGGGTCTCACCATTGAGTGATACAATGGCAACACCACTGCCCACGTCCTGGAGATAACTCCCAATGCATCTCAGCACTGCAATGGCACTACCCACTGCTCTGTCACACTGCCCTGCCACTATGAGGTCATCAGATGATAACCTCAAGGTCCCTCACCTGCTTAGCAACTGACTGTACCTCCCCCACATTATCTGGGTTCCTATGCCCATGGTAAATGATTTTGCACTTTTTGGTACTGAACCACAACTGCCATGTTCTTGATCACTCCTCGAGTTTCCTCAAGATCCCCATGCATTCTTTCCACCCTCTCAATTGTCCACACTATTACAGATTTTGGTTTCATCTTCAACATACATACTTTCCCCTCCAGTTCATCTACAGTGTCACTTATGAAGATACTGAAGAGGACTGGTCTCAGTAATGAGCTCTGCGGCACCCCATTGGTCACTATTCCATCATTAGAGAGAGTGCCGTTAACCATCATCCATGGTCGCCTATCCGGTAACCAATTTCTAAACCAATTTAAAACTCTGGATTCCACCCCCAAGGCTGCTCAATTCCTTAACCAGTCTCCAGTGTCGAAGGCCTTGCAAAAGTCCAGATAGGCCACATCCACTGCTCCCAATCTACTTCAATGGTCATGACCCACCCCCCCCAAATGAATCCATGCTGCCACTGGTCTTGGATTCAAGATACTCTACCAACCTTTCCTTTATCAGTGTTTCTATTAGCTTCCCCACAAAGGAGGGGAGGCTCACTGACCTATAGTTGCTAGCCTCTTCCCTACTGCAGCTCTTATGTAGAGAAACTACATCAACACTCCTTCAGTCCTCCGGAACCATGTCTAATTTTAGGGAGCTGTTCAATAAAGCCATCAGCAGGTTCTTTTAGTATCCCTGGGTGTATCACATCTGGTTGCACAGCCTTGTCCACTGTCAGAGCTGCAAGTCCCTTCAGGACTCTTTCTTCTGAAAATGGACTCAAGTCCACCTCCCCCTTTGTTCCTGCTGCTACCTGGTAGTCCATCCCACACTCCACCCCCACCTCCCATGCTGTGAAGACTAAGCAAAAGCATCTGTTTCAGATGTCTGCTTTTTTGTCTTGGTCACCTCCTGCATAGTCTCCCTCTGCCAAATGCCTTAACCTCACCATCCCACCCCTTGCTTTCCTCTTCTCCCTTATTTACCTGAAGAAATTATCCCTTTAAGCCGGCCCAGTGGCGCTGAGGAGGTGCTGGATGCCACACCTTGCACCACGTCGGCGACCCAGGTTCAGGAACAGGCCTGGATCGTCGGGGGAGGGGGGCCAGGAGTTTGATTGAGCCACCATGAGGTGGCTCTCCTCTCCCGGGGAGGGATGTGGGGTTCCCTGGCTCTTGGCTGCCTCCTGGTGGAGGACAGCTGGTAGCACCTAGCCATATGGGGGACTTTAACAAGCCAGATGTTAACTGGAGCACCTTTGCAGCTGCCACATCCAAAAGCAGGACCATTCTTGATGCCCTTCAGGTGGCATGCCTCAAACAGCTAGTTTTGGAACCCACTCGTGAGGGAGCAATCTTAGACATCGTACTCTCAAATGGGGACAGTGAGAGGATCTCAGATCTAGAAGTGGGTAGCCATTTGGGAACAAGTGACCACCAAACAGTGTGGTTCACGATAAACTCTGCTACAGAGTCAAGCCATACAAAAGTGAGGGTTCTGGACTTCAGGAGGGCTGACTTTGGCAAGATGGGAGAGTGCCTTAGAAAAGCACTAGCAAACAGGCTAGAAGGAGGGGTGGAGCAACACTGGGGAAATATCAAAACTGCCATCACAGAGGCAACAAGCCTTTGTGTGAAGCAAATAAACAAATCAAAACGAAAGAAAAATCACTATGGTTCTCAAAAGAGGTGGCGGTGAAGGTTAGGGAGAAAAAGATAGCATTTAGGAAGTATAAGGAAACACAGAAGGAGCAGGACAGAGAACTATACCAGTTAAGGCAGAAGGAAGCATGGAGGGTAGTCAGAATAGCAAAGGCACAAACTGAGGAAAAGATAGCTAACTCAGTTAAGAAGCGGGATAAAACCTTTTATAGGTACATCAGAGAGCGTAGAAAGACAAAGGGAGGAATAGTGAGGCTGAATAGAATGGATGGTGGGTGGGCAGAGTGTGACAGTGATAAAGCAGGGATACTGAATTAATACTTCTTTTCAGTATTCACAAAAGAGAAAGTGGGGGAGGTGCCTAATCCAATTAACAGAAGCACTCTGGAGAGGGGGGTTGATCCCAGTCATTTCACAGAAGAAAGGGTTCTGAAAGAACGCCTAAAACTGAAGGTGGACAAAGCAATGGGGCCAGATAGAATTCAACCCAGAATTCTAAAAGAATTAAGCAGAGAACTAGTGACACCACTGACTACGTTTTTTAACAAATCATGGGAGGATGGTGTGGTACCTGAGGACTGGAAGAAGGCGGATGTGATTCCCCTTCACAAAAGTGGGACCAAGACGGAAGCAGGAAACTACAGACCTGTCAGTTTGATCTCTGTGGTAGGGAAAGTGATGGATCCCTTCTGAAGGAAAGAACTGCTGAGTACCTAGATGCCAGTGGGGCACAGGACCCAAGGCAGCATGGGTTCACAGCGGTAAGGTCATGACAGACGAATCTAATTGATTTCTTTGACTGGGTGACCAAAGTAGTAGACCAGGGAGGGGCTGTGGACATGGCCTACCTAGACTTTAGCAAGGCATTTGACACAGTTCCACACAAAAGATTAGTAGTCAAATTAACCAGCCTGGGAGTGCGTCCCAAGGTGGTAGCCTGGGTAAAACATTGGCTGAACAACAGGACACAGAAGGTAATTGTAAATGGAGTCCACTTTGAAGAAAGAGGGGTTACTAGTGGGGACCGTGAGGGTTCAGTACTGGGTCCAGTCCTTTTAATGTCTTTATAAGTGACATTGCAGAGGGACTAGAAGGAAAAGTATGCCTCTTTGCAGATGACACAAAGATCTGCAACAGGGTTGATACACAAGGAGGTGGAAAGGATGAGAAGGGACTTGGCAAGGTTGGAGGAATGGTCCGAAGTATGGCAGCTTGGATTCAATGCAAAGAAGTGCAATGTAATGCACCTGGGAAACAAAAACCCAGGGGAAGATTACACAATGGGAGGGAGGTAGTAACAACAACAAAAATGGAAAGAGACCTAAGGGTAATCATATCAGATGACCTTAAGGTTGGCAAGCAATGCGAGAAGGTGGTAGGGAGGGCTGGGGGGATACTGGGATGTATAGGGAGAGGCATCACCAGTGGAAAACAGGAAGTTGTTATCCCCCTGTACACACAGTTGGTGAGACCCCATCTGGAGTACTGCATCCAGTTCTGGAGACCCCATCTCCACAAGGACATAGACAGGATGGAGGCAGTTCAGAGGAGGGCATCTAAAATGGTGCAGGGTCTGCAAGAGAAGCCATACGAGGAGAGACTAAAGGAGCTTAATATGTATACCCTTGAGGAAAGAAGGGAGAGGGGGACATGATAGAAACGTTTAAGTACCTCAGTGGAATCAACAAAGCCCAAGAGGGTAGCATCTTTCAGAAAAAGAGATGTGCAAGAACAAAGGGACACAATTTGAAGATAGAGGGGGGATGGCTCAGGGGCAATGTGAGGAAGTATTTTTTCACAGAGAGGGTGGTGGACGCATGGAACAGCCTTCCTGAGGAGGCTGTGGGGTCTAAAACTGTGGGAAAATTCAAGAATGCATGGGACAGACATAGGGAAATTTTTGTGGGGGGGTAGGAAGAAATAGGCTGTTGGTTAAATAGGATCTGCAGCTTATTCTCTTGGTAGGGAAATGGGCAGACTAGGTGGGCCAAGCGGTCCTTATCTGCCATCAAAGTCTATGTTTCTATGTTTCTATATGGGGCCCTGGCAATTGCCAGGGGTGGGGTGGAAGGGGCCGATACTGGCACTATGGGGTACGTGCGCATATGTCGCCATGTGCAGGGGGCCCTGGATCGTGAGAAAAGTACTAAAAAATGATAAAAAAGAATATATATATATATATATATATAAAAAAAAAAGAAATTACCCCTATGGTTATTCTTTCCTCTGTCTGTGCCTTTGCCCCCCTCCCTGCCTTACCTTCTTCCCTGTTTTCCCTTATACACCTCCCTGTCTTCCTTCCCCTGAGTTTATTTGTTTTTGTGCAGCAAGTGGCATGCACCAGGCATGCAGATGCTTATTTTCAGGCACAAACTGCAAGAGTTAGAGTGCATAAATAAAAACAATCTTATAAAATACGCAAAATTATTAAAAAATGTTTTTCTTCAAATAGAAAAAAAATTGCAGCATGAGTAAAATGCTTTATAACCCACTGTATGATGCAGTGAAAATATGTATTTGTATGTATTTTTCGTTACACATTTTGCAACTAGGCACTTACAAACTGTTCAACTGTGGACAGGCTACTTGTAATAACCCTCTCCTCCAAGTAGAGAATAGGGCTTGTTTGTTTAAGTGCCAGACCATGGAGCCTGCCAACTGGTAGAGTCTCTGACTGCCAGTGGATGGAGTTCTAACTGCTAGTGGATGGAGTTACAGTGCCAGCTGCTAGGTGCTGGCAGATGTATGTCAGGCGTGTATAGTGACAGGAGTGCACAGGTGTGCCACTGGAGCATCATGCCTCATGTCACATGCCAGGCCACCGAAAGAGACGGGGTGAACTCACTAGTACCACTTGTCTATGGATTCAGTGTATGTCAGAATAACAGAACTCAGAGTCCGGTAGCCTCCAGGGATAGACACCAGGAGAGCAGTGAACACTCTGGGGATTGTGGCGTATGAGGCCATTTAGTGTACAATGTCATTAATTGAGTGGGAGTGAAAGGGATCACCAGGACGGAGGGAGTATCCTAAGGGGCCGCCCAGAAAGGACGTTACTGGTGGTTTGCAGGTTTGCAGCACATGCAGGACCTCACCAAAGTCAGTATTATCCTTCAGGGGCACTATCCATCCTGCTTATGTTACAAGAGAAAAGAAGCTGCCTGTGATGCAGAAGATGGTGAGCTCTGGTGACAGATGTTGAGCTGCTTATGCAGGTAGGAGATCTGTCTGCTATTATTTCGGAACATGTCATGTTGGTATGTGGATCAGAGATGCTGCCTCTGCCAGAGGCCTGGGGAGACTGCTAGCAGCTGCCAGAGAGCAGGCTGAAGTGGGCATCAGTGCGCTGATGCCCAGCATACTGACCTGGGAGAGTAACAATCTGGTAAGGAAGAGGCATCCCAGGGAAGGGGAGCCTCTTCTTTACTGGTCAGCTCCGAGTGATGGTCCCTACAGCAATGATGCCCCTTGCACACCAGCTGAACTGACACAAATGTGTCACTAGCATGTATGAAAAGGAGTGCAATGCAAAGTGATTAGCAAAATGGTAGAAGTGGTGGTCAACTTCCGGTGATGTCACCACCAGGGATGCAGGGCTAGCTACAGAGCTCCGTCGGCCCAGTTTACAAAACTGCTCCTACAAAGCCATTTTCAAAATAAAAACACCTACCATACAAATCCAGGAGCTCTTTAATTGAATGGGAGGTCTTCACAAAGCTAATCGAGCAGCTAGCAGCAAGGATTCTACTGGATTGCCACCAATTACTTGGCCCTCCACGGTGCAGCAAGACAAGATAGCGGACTTGTGTTCTGCTCAGGCCACTCAACCAAGCAATGCCGCAATCCTCACTGAGCTTCAGGAATGAGGTCCACGGTTTTAGAACATAGCTTACAACAGAACTAAACAAGCTAATGCAGCGTGTGACTGAGGTGGAAACCCACACAACTGACTTGGACACCCGAGCTGATAGACTGGCGAGAGTAATGGTCCACGTGTTGGAAGAGCAACAGGTTCTGAAAGAAAAATGTGAGGATTTAGAGAATCGCTCGCAGCGCAATAATCTGAGGATCCACAGGGTACCGGAGAATGAGGAGAGAAGGGATATGTCTGAAGTTGTGGTTTCCTTCCTACAGGATACTCTACAATTGGATCCTGCTATGCGTCTAGATACTGAGCGGGCACATAGGGCCCTTCAGTCAAAACCACAGACGCCTGATGGCAGACCAAGAGCTATAATTATCAGGTTACTGAACTACACAGTCAAGCAACAACTCTTAACTAGGATTTGGAGAATGAAAGAAATGAAATATAAGGGGCACAGAGTATATTTTGACAACGATTACTCTCCTGCCATAGCCGCACGACGAGGGGACTATGCCCCAGTACTATGAGTTCTGAAGCAGCAGCAACTGAGATTTAACACTCCCTATCCAGCCCGTCTCACGGTGATGTTCTCAGGGGGCCCACAGACTTTTGAAATGTCGGAGGAGGCCATTAAAGTGCTGCAAGAGAAAGGCATTGAGACTCCCCTACCTCCACAAGCCACTGTACGGAAGGAACTGCAAGTACTCCGTGAGGAATCATGATCCAAAGTCTTGCACCAGTTATCAAAGAAACAGCAGGGAATTTCTACATTGTAGGATGTCAAAAAGCTACTACAGAAATTTCAGAGGGTCCAGGGTGACTGAACTTGGTGAGACAACCCCCGATTACAGGAATGGACCTTCATATTCTATTCAGCCCCTAACGACATGACTAAAATGGCTTAGGAGATTTAAGATGTATAATAATTTAAGTAACTGCTGGGCGGGTACAAACTGGTTAATACAGCGAATGTAATGAATGTTATCAGAGTATGATGTGAGATGCTGTTCCCTTTCCTGTACCCTGCGGTTATGCGGATGGAGCCGTCTCCCACACTCCTTCCCAATTCCGGGGGAGGGCAGTACTAGCTCTGCATAAAAACGGCTGATTCTCCCAATGCAGTCAACCCCGGCTGACTCAAGATGAAACGTCAGGCCCTATTTGCTCCCTTAGAATCAAGGGAGAACATTATTCCCCCTAGCTGCTGACGATCCGTGAGATCATCCTGAGTCATAGGCGGTTTGAGATCACTTATGCTATGGCTCCTGCTGGGCCTCGCCCAATGCAGGATGACTTCAGACATCGCATGGACATAGATGGAATGCGGCGTCGGGGGCCCATGGTACTTACATGGATTACCCCCATGGGATTTGAACACCAATTCCAATTTAGAAGGGAACACTTCTCCCTTCCTACCTTGGAAGTCAAACCTAAGGCAGAAAGCAGACTGGAGTGTATCTGCAGGAAACTACAGACCTGTTAGTTTAACCTCATTGATTGGGAAAATAATGGAATCACTTCTGAAGGAAAGAACTATTAAGTACCCAGAGGCCAGAGGAGCACAGGACCCAAGACAGCATGGACTCACAGCAAGAAGGTCATGTCAGACAAATCTAATAGATTTCTTTGACTGGGTGACCAAGGTAGTGGATCAGGGAGGGGCTGTAGACATGGCCTACCTAGACTTTAGAAAGGCATGTGACAGTCCCACACAAAAGATTAAAATACAATTTAGCCAGCCTGGGAGTGGGTCCCAAGATGGTAGCCTGGGTAAAAAATTGGCTAGAGAACAGGACACAAAGGGTAACAGTAAACAGAGTCCACTCTGAAGAAAGGGGGGTTACTAGCGGGGTACCACAGGGTTCAGTACTGGGACCGGTCCTCTTTCATGTCTTTATAAGCTACACTGCAGAGGGACTGGAAGGAAAAGTATGTCTCTCTGCAGACGACACAAAGATCTGCAACAGAGTTGATACACAAGGTGGGGTGGAAAGCATGAGAAGGGACTTGGCAAGGTTGGAGGAATGGGCAAATGTATGGCAGCTTAGATTCAATGCCAAGAAGCGCAAAGTAATGCACCTGGGAAACAGAAACCCAGGGGAAGAGTATACAATGGGGGAGTAAGATACTAACAACAACAAAAATAGAAAGGGACCTGGGGGTAGTCATATCAGATGACATAAAGGTGAGCAAGCAATGTGAGAGGGCAGTAAGGAGGGATGGTGGGATACTGGGATGCACAGGGAGAGGCATCACCACTAGAAAACAGGAAGTTGTTATCCCTCTGTAGAGTCAGCTGGTGAGACCCCATCTGGAGTACTGCGTGAAGTTCTGGACACCCAATCACCGCAAAGACAGACAGGATGGAGGCAGTCCAGAGGAGGGCAACCAAAATGGTGCAGGGTCTGCACCATAAGACATATCAAGAGAGACTTAAGGATCTTAATATGTATAGCCTCGAGGAGAGGGGGGGCGGGGGACATGATAGAAACTTTCAGATACCTCAAGGGAATCAACAAAGTCCAAGAGGGTAGCATCTTTCAGAAAAAGAGGCGTGCAAGAACAAGGGGGCACAATTTGAAGCTAGAGGGGTGACGGCTCAGAGGTAATGTGAGGAAGTATTTTTTCATGGAGAGGGTTGTGGATATATGGAACAGCCTTCCTGAGGAGGTTGTGGAGTCAAAAACAGTGGTGGAATTCAAGAATGCATGAGACACACATAAGACAATTCTAGGGGGTGGAGGCTTGAAGAAGCAGGCTGTTAGCTAGGATCTGCAGCTTATCCATTAGGTAGGGAAATGGGCAGACTGGGTGGGCCAAGCGGTCCTTATCTGCTGTCAAATTCTTTTTTTTTTTTTTGGAACTTCATTTTTATTAATTTTTCTTTTTCAATTCCATTTTACATTTTTACAGGAGTTAATAAGAAAACACGCAGTTCAGTGTTAACATATCGGTTGCAGAATATTATAAGTTCATACTTTCATGTATACATGACCATTAACCTGGAACATTCCATTTTATATCATGCAGGTTGGGCAGATTACCTATGTCTCTTCCCAGTTGGTGAGGGTCCACCAGAAATATTCTCCAGCCCGCACGACCAGGGAGCCACAGGATCCACTTCAACTATTCATCACTTAAACATTCTCGTCCTTCCCCCAACCAAAACCATCCAAATAAAACCTGATCTTGTAAAAACAGACAATTGTTTTGCGTATTTCTTACATTCCTCCCATATTCTCCTTTGTCTACCTTATATTATGGTTTGTTACAGGAGTCATACTTTATACCTTTATAATTGATTAGCTAATTCCTAGGACAAATAAGATAGGAAATAACTAAATAAATAAATAAATAAAATTCCCCTAAATGGGGGTTAATTTAACAATACAGGTCATTTTCCCAGACATCTCATGCCTGAGGTTGGGTCTATCAGGTATAGGACTAGGGTTACAGGAACTTCCTCCATCCAGGAGGCTAATGTGCTTTCTACCTCATTTTATTAGAAATTGTTCTTGTATTGGTATACCTTTTTTAGTCTCCACATATTCAAAGAAAGAAAGCCACCTCAAATTAAATTGGTCTGTTTGGAGTCTAAGTTGGGCTGTTACAGCTTCCATTGTCTTACTATTGTTCACATTCGACCACCATATAGAGTAAGATAAACCGTCTGATGTAAGCCAATGTTGTGTAACTGATTTTGAGGCTGCTACTATCATAATAAAGAATAAGTATTTTGTGCTTTTGAGTTCACTTGGGGCATAGCATGTGGAAATTCTGGTAAGCTTTCTAACTGCAAAATTTCTTTAATAGCTAAAGTTACCTCTGTCCAATAGCCCCTTATCTTAGGACAGCTCCAAAAGATATGGAATTGGGAGCCTTTGTCTTCACATCCCCTCCAACACCTATCAGTATGAGAGGTTGCGTATTTAGAGGAAATATCAGGGGTGATAAAATACCTTGTTGATATTTTCCTTCTAAACTCCCTCCATACTGGGGAGTTTGTTGTTTTATGTATTCCCTGCCAGATTTGACTCCATGCTTTATCTGATATTTGGTTCATATACTCAGCTTGCCACTTATTTTCTATGGATTGAATATACAGGGAACCTGAGCCTTCCTGTAGTGTTTGACGTATATACGAAATTAATTTCTTATCTGCCATATAGCTTTTCTGATATATAAACATCATTGGTGGAGCAGGATTACTTTGTACAGCACAGACCCCCGCAGTATTGGTCATAAAGTGTCTATACTGGAGGTATCTGAAGAAATCCTTGTGAGGGATCTCAAATTCCTCCTGAAGCATTGCAAATGTTTTGATACCTTCTTCGTTAACCATTTGATGCAAATATATAAGCTTTTATTTGCCCAATGACACCAGCATGGGTCATTGTGACTGGCAGGAAATTGTGGCAAGTACTTCAGTGGAATGAACTTCCACATAGGGAAGAATATTTCCCACCACTGCCTCGTATTAAGCCACATCTTAAGTGTGTTTTTCGTCCAGGTATTATCTAAATATTTAAGATCCGAGGATTTAATTACCCAGGGTAGAAACTTCAATGGTATCTGTGGGTGAGCCCATTCCTCCAATCCATACCAGCTCCCCCCGTTCTCTGGCCTCACATTTTTAATATTGGAGCTGCCTGTGCAGCTAGATAATATTTTTGTAGGTCCGGAACTCCCAACCCTCCCTTATCCTTAGCCTCTATCAGCATATCCCATCTCTTGCGTGGACGACGACCCACCCACATGAAGTTGGATAGTTTTCTTCTCAACTCCCGCCACTCCGCCCTATGAATTGGAAGTGGTAGAGTGGAGAACAAGAATATAAACCTAGGTAAAATGTTCATATTTATTGTTTCTACTCTGTTCATAAAGCTAAGAGGGAGAGTTTGCCATCTGTGCAGGTCCTCGAACACTTTTTCTTTTAGAAATTGATAATTACAGGCATGAAGCTTGGTCAAATCAGTAGGTATGGATATCCCTAGATATTTCATTTTGTCTTTGACCCATCTAAAAGGCAGAAGACTTTGTAGGTCTCTTTGCAGGGGTCCATCAAGGCTCAGGATTTCCGCTTTTTCTATATTCACCTTGAAACCAGATCTCTCTCCAAATTGATTTAGTAGTCGAAGTACATCTGGGACAGAGTTCTCTGTTTTTTTCTAAGTATATTAAAGTGTCATCTGCATATAGAGAGATTTTGTTCTCTACACCATTAAGTTTTATCCCCTTGATATTCGAGTTCTCCCGTATAGCTCGAGCCAAGGGCTCCTTTGTGAGGGCGAACAGTAGCAGGGATAAGGGGCATCCCTGTCTTGTTCCTCTTTTTATATAAAAAAAAGTCAGAATTCGTGCCGTTAACTCTGACTCGAGCCATCGGATCCTGATAGCACAAGGTCACCCATCTAAGGAAGTTGCCCCCCACTCCCATCCTTGACATTACCTCTCTCATATATACCCAATTCACCCGATCGCACGCTTTTTCAGTGTCTAGAAATATTGCCATTGGGTTTGAATTTGGGAGATGTTTGTGTGTAATGGTATTTAAAAGATTCCTGATGTAATCTTGTAATTGCCTGCGTGGAATGAATCTTGTCTGGTCTGGGTGTATTAGTAATTCTATATATTGTTGTAGTCTGAATGCAAGGATAAGGGTTAATATTTTTAAATCCTGGTTAAGGAGTGAGATCGGTCTGTATGATTCGCAGTAAGATTGGGGTTTTCTTGGCTTTGGGATAACAGTAATCAGGGCTTCTTTCCATGACTTCGGGAAAGTCTCCTCTTCTAGACTGGTGTTGTATATGTGTACTAATCAGGGTGCTAGTGTTTTACTCAGCTTCTTATACCATTCAGCAGATAGGCCATCTGGGCCAGATGTTTTCCTGGTCGGGAGATCTTGTATAGCTTTTAGAGTCTCCTGCATAGAAATTGGGGCTGAAAGTGCTTCTTGTGCACTCAGAGGTAGGGTTGGTAAGTCAATAGACTCCAGGAAAGCGACAGTTTCCTTTCTGACCCATTGCTCCCTTTTGCTTTCCGCATACAATTCCCTGTAAAAAGCTCTGAATTGAGAGGCAATATCCCCAGGTTTAGACCACGACCTATCCGGGTCCGATATGTCTTGTATTGTTGAAACATGTCTTTCAGCTTGTTTTTTCCAGAGGTGAAAGGCCAATAGTCTCAACGCCCTCCCACCCATTTCGTGGTATTTTTGATTGGAGAACCTGAGGCATCCCTCTGCCTTTCTATTCTCCACTTCTTGTAGTTCTGATCTGGTCTGGGTTAGATCTTTCAGGATTTGTTTGGACCCTGTATTTTTTTTTTTTGTTATGTCTGGCCTCTAACTCAGCTAGCTTCTCTCTTAATGTAATTTCCCTAGCCCTCGCTTGTTTTTTCTTGGCTGATGCATAGCTAATTATCTGGCCCCTGATTACTGCCTTTAAAGTATCCCACCAAGTCATTGGTGAGCAGTCTTCTATAGGTGAGTCTTTCTCAAGATTCTCTATTGTTGTGATCATTAGTTTCTTAAAAGACTCTTCATTTAGTAATGAGACATTAAGCCTCCATAAGGGGGATTTGCCTTCCATTCCAAATGATAATTTAGTGGAGATTGGGCTATGGTCCGATAGAGTAATTGGGTGTATTCTGGAGTGTACAAATAAATGTAGGTCTATTTTAAATATAAGAAAAAATTCTACACGACAGTAAGAACTCTGCGCCCTTGAAAAGAATGAGTAGTCCCTCTCCCCTATGTGTTGCGATCTCCATATGCCTACCAACCCAGCTTCTTCCATCAGTGCCCTGAGTTTTTTACTCGCCACCTTGTTAGTGTGCTGGTTGCCAGATGAGCGATCTATCTGTGGAGAGATTACTGTGTTAAAATCTCCACCTAGTAACACTTGGCATTGGGGTAGACCTGTCAATTTATTGAAAACCTTTCCCAGGAATCTTTCTGTGCTCACATTCGGGGCATATATGTTTACCAGATGTAACAATTTGTTTTGTATGAGGCATGTAACCCTGACAAATCTGCCCTGATAGTCCTCCTTTGTGGAGTGTATTTTCAAGGGGCTATTGCGTCTAATCAAAATCGCTACTCCAGCTTTTTTAGTTGTAGGGTGTGAGGCTGCCACCGCTTGACCCACCCACCTCCTCCTGAGCTTTGTATACTCCAGTTCTGAAAGGTGCGTTTCCTGCAAGAAGGCAATGTCACATCTTAGATGTTGAAGCTCCGTTAGCAATCTAGAAAGTTTGACTGAAGAGTTAACACCCTTCACATTATATGGGACAATATTCAATGGAGACATAATCTATGTAGAAGGGCTTCAACTCTGAACCCAAGCCCCATCCGAATCTTGCCCTTTCCTGTCCCCTTTTGTCCAGCCTGATAGACCCAAAAATTAAAAACTAGAAATTTCGAGCCAGCCCGTCAGCGCAGCGGGTTGATTTCGCTATGACGCCGGCGACCCGGTTCAGGAACGACCCGAGTCGCCGGAGGCTGGCTGGGCAGATGGATCGAGCATCCGTTGACTGCTCTCCTTCTCCGGGGAAGGCTGGGCGGCATCCGGGCGAGTGGGACTTAGCGGAGGCCAGGAATACCCACGCCTGCCGCTCAAAGAGTATAGAAGGCGGGCGACGTCAGGCGCTATTGCACCACCCTTCCCCGGAAAGAG
Source organism: Neoceratodus forsteri (assembly GCA_016271365.2). Taxonomy (NCBI): domain Eukaryota; kingdom Metazoa; phylum Chordata; order Ceratodontiformes; family Ceratodontidae; genus Neoceratodus; species Neoceratodus forsteri. The sequence continues at coordinate 1,130,571,499 of CM057459.1, read as the reverse complement.
GAAAATGATGGCTGCCGGCCGCCTCCATGAAGCCCGCCACAGCCATTAGCCTCAGGCCAGTCCTCCGACAGATTCGGTCTCTGCGGGATGTCTCGCCTCTCCATCCCGTAGCCCCGCCGTGGGGTAAGCCACGGGTATCGGAGGACCAGAGGCCGATTTGGGGTGAGCGGCCCGTGACCGGGCTGAAGCATCGGGTGGCCGGCAGCTAGGAAGGCGGTAAAAGGCAAATTTAAAAAAAAAAAAAAACTAGAAATTTCAAAACTTTAAATTGCAACAAGCAACCTACAAATTTAGTAGGTATCTGAGGTACTCTCTTAACTGATAACATTAAAACTATATACAGCTTCGTACAGTTTCTCATGACTTCCATGTGAAACCTACGGTAACACCGTGGGAGGTCAACTTATTGACCCAAAAAGTGCCCCTCAAATTTTGGGGCAAGAGGTATAGGTTAACCCCCAAAGGGGGAGTACCTACCACCCCTCTTTAACCGTCACCCAAGGAACGATCCCAAGCTATTAGTTCTAAGAACGGATTTTCCCATGATTCCCTACCCTCGCTCCGTCTTTCTTTTACATTTTTGTATATCCCCTACAGTGTTCTTCCCTCCCCCCTCTATTGTCTCCAATCTTCGGTTAGTATAATGAGCTCCTGATTCCTAACTGCCTCTTATTAAGCCCTCACAGGGTCTTGTTAGATAGACCTGTCAATCACAGAGCCCTCCAGCTTAGCACGGTTATCAATTAGACAGTCATTATGTACTTGCACCTGCCTGCTAGGGGGCAGTCTCTCCTTCCTCAATTCCCTGCAGTCCCCCAACCAAGCTGCGTCTCCCTTCCCCATTCCCAGAATATACTGGTGCTCTAGTTATGATGTTCTCTCAGGAGACCAACCTCCTTTCTAAACTTCCCCCTTTATTTCTGCATGTCATTCTCTCAAGCCACTCATTTCTCCTTTACATACCATTCATCTTTCTTCTCTCGTTTTCCAGGGGGGAAAGTAACCTCAAAGTCAGATTGGGCTCATCAAACCATTTACTACCCTAGCGTACCCAGCCAGCCATCCTTCCAAAGCCTAAAAGTGAGAACCGGAGGGCAGGCCCCCAGTGCATCTCCTAGGCCATCCCTATCAATGTCTTGCCACTGCAATACCTCGTACATTGTGCATCCTCCTCTAGTATCCTTCTCGTCTGTACTCCCCCCCCCACACACACACATCCAATAAAGCTGTCGTCTCCTCAAACTCGGAGCACAATCCGACTCTCAGGCATGGCTGGAGGACATTCAGGCAAAGGAGAGTTCCACAAATTCCTCACTTTTATCTATATGCCTTCGATCCCGCCCCCCAGCAAGTACCTGATCCCATTCTTTCAGCTCCCTTGGCCACCGGTCCTCCAGCCTTCCCAATGGGGATCTATCAGACAGTGCCTCCGTTCTGATTTAGTTGTAATAACTATCCTTCTTAGTGCTTCAAATTACCCCCACTGGCTCCCCCTCCCCACAGGCATCAGCACCACATCACTCAAACCAGCCCCTACTTACAAGTGAGCCGGTCAATATATTGAGGTTAGGAGACAAGCTACCAGAGCCCCCTGAGAGAGTGGAACCAGAGGACAGCCATTTTGTTATTAACCAGTCAGGATTCCTCCTAAAGCTGCGTCAGAAATGGATCGAGATCCTATCCCGAGAAAGAGCGTTTCCTTATTAGACTAGTTTACCCCTCTGTGCCTGTAGACGACCCCCTGAACTTGAATTTATTGCTTTACTCACCAATGACAGATTTCTTAACCTCGTTAGCTTACCTTATTATTTTTCTTCACTTGTTTACCATTACCTGTTATCCCCCAAGAAATCCCATCGGCTCTTGTTCCTTTAGTCACTTTCAACTTTAATATTCAGGAAACAATCTCTACCATTTTCAATTTCTTTACTTTACATTATAATTCCCAGTCCAGTTCGTTCTTTGGAGCGATTTCCTTTTAACATCTAGTGTTTCCGTTTCCCTCGCACCTCCTCTCAGCGGCAAGGCGACGTCGCTGTTGATCGTTTCGGGCTGATGGTCTCATACGGGTGTTGCTTTGCTCTTGTAAGTAACTCTCAAATGTCTGAAGAGGCCTCTTGTGGATAGGATCCGGGAATGCCTCTTTTTCTGCTTTTGGAGGTAGGGACCTTAGACCACATCTCTGATTTAAGCTTATTTTCGAAGTTCTGCATTTCTAGGTCAGGGAGAGGTACATCCAGGTTGTATAACATGTGTAAGGCTTCCACCAGATTAGAGAATATTTTAGTGCCAGTGTCCAGATGTATTCTGATTCTGGCTGGGAACAGCAATTGAGTTTTAATCCCTTTCTTGAGCTTTAACTCTCTGATGAAATTTTTAACTGCTTGGCGTTCTGCCTGTAGAGCCGATGAAAAATCTTGATCAAAGAAGATCAGAGAGTCTTTGTATTTGAGGTCTTTATGTCGCCATGTTTCTTGTAGAATCCAGTCCTTACTTTGGAAAAAGACCATCCTCATGATCAGTGAGCGCGGCCTTGCAGTAGGGTCTTGGGGCTTCACCACGAGGGAGCAATGCGCTCGGTCGATGTCTAGTTTAATATCTGAGGGCAGAGAAAGAACTGATCGCAAGACATGCTGCACAAAATCAATTATTGAAGGGAATCCTTCTTCCGAATCCTCCGGTATGCCATGGATTCTAAAATTATTTCTTCGGGACCTGTTTTCTAAGTCCTCTAGTCAACGCTGGGTTTCTCTGTCTCTTTGCAGCAAGAGTAATACCAGTCTGTCTGAGCTCTCCTGGGCCTCTGAAGCCTGGTTGAGGTTAGTAGCATTTGTCAATACCTTTTTATTTAGAGTTTGCACATCTTTTTTTTAAGTCTGCCAATGATTCATCGATTCTGTTGACCGTGGAGAGGATTTGCTGTAGGGTCTGCTGCATATTTTCAGGATCTGCTGCCTCTAGCATTTTGCGCTCTCCGGAGGATTCCGACGGCATTCTTCTGCAATGCGACTGGGCCGTAAACCCCTCCATATCCTCGTCCAGTACCAGTTGCTTTAGGTTTGCTGAATCGGCTGAGGATTTTAGACTTTTCCCACATTGTTGCTTCCCTGCCATCATAAGCTAACAGGGGGGGATCGGTTTTTTAGAAGACAAGCCGCTTATTTAATAGGAGAAAATAAGTTTTGTTAGGCGGGAACGGAGCTGTTGGAGTTAGCTTGCAGTCATCCTGGTGACATCACCAGAAGTCCATCTGCCGTCAAATTCTATGTTTCTGCCCCGGTTATGTCGTTACAGTTAAATGTTTCTAGGCCACTTGGGCATTTAAAAGTTGGCCAGTTTGATTGCTCAAAAATCAAAACTTGCAGCTTAGAACTGCGAAGGATGACTATTGTTAGAAGAGAGACAGGCATCATCTTGTGGTTTTTCATTGTTAAAACATGGTGTATTATTCCAGAAACATCGCTGCCTGTTCCCTCTGTTTACAGAGAAAGAAGTAGTTCCTGAGCACCACCTTCCATTTTTTTTTTTGGGGTGGGGGTGCCTGACTGCGTGGCAAACAGTGATATGTATTGAAGACATAACATGTATTTATAGGTCTCTGTTTAAAAGAAGAACCCAGTTTAAAGGGTTCAGTTGTTACCAACAATTGTTTTGTTTAAACAAAAAAAAAGGTGTTGAAAGTCAAGTGGTATCTAACATACCAGTTATGAGATGGCCAGTAGAGGGTGCTGTAGCACTTGAAAGAAAACACAGATTAGGGGAGGGACATATTTACCAGAGGGCAAGAGGAGACTATGGGACACATTCCATCATGAGCATTGGAAACAGAAGCAGAAATGGATAGAACCTCTTTAATTCTTTCTTTAAGTATTAATGGGTTGCATAGTCCAGTTAAGAGGTCGAGACTTATACAATTTATAAAACGGGAAAAGCCAGAGGTGATTTTTCTCTAGGAGACTCACCTCTCGGCCCTGGAGCATAAAATATTTAAGCGGTGGGGTTTCTCTACAGTAGTGGCTTCCTCACATACATCAGGAAGGAGAAGAGGGACAGTAATTCTAATAAGAGAGGGGATACCGTTTGAGCTACAGGAAATATTCCGGGACAGTGAAGGGAGGTATGCGATAGCCACAGGGCTGCTCCATAACAAGCAAGTGACTTTAATTTCAATACATCTCCTACCCGGGGACAACTAACGCTATAGCACAAACATTTTTTGCACAATAATTGGGGATGCTGCAGGGGCAGCTGTTGATGGGCGGAGACCTTAATACAGCCTGAAATCAGACACTGGATGTGTCCTGTTGTCTCCCTCATTGTATCAACCCATTGCAAGAATATTTGGGAGGAACCATAACGTCCCTGAGCTTTGTAGATCTTTGGCGTCAGAGCTTTCCCACGGGAAAGCAATATACATATCTCTCCCCAACCACCGGAGTGGCGTCCAGATTAGGCTATATCTTTACTACGGTGGAGCATCTGGATACTATACAAGATGTCTGGCATGGGGCAACCTTCTTGTTGGACCATGCTCCAGTCTATGCCAATTCGCCTGGGACCACCCAAAAAGACATTTTGGAGACTCAATTTGACACTTCTTATGGATGCTGAGTTTAACCAGCTGGTCCAGAATGCAAACCCCAGAATAATAAGAGAGAATTCCAGTTCAGAGGTACCCAACACAATAATGTGGGACACAATAAAAACAGTTCTGAGGGGGAAGATAATGGTTTATGCCAACAGAAAAAGTAAAGCTCGAGATACCCAGCTCAAACAATTCCAAGTAGAACTAGCCACGCTTCAGTCATTTTACGCCCGCGGGATAGAACAGTAAAAACACATATCTTGAAATTAAAACAAAACATACAAAAGATAGTAGACACAAAAATAGAGCAGCAACTGTTCTACCTAAAAAGTGTCTCACATGAAGGGGGCCCTAGGGGAGCGCATATACTGGCCAGAAAACGTAGATCCCAGAAGACCAGGGCGTGTGTCACGGCAATGAAGGACCCAGCCTTGGGGACTTTGGCCACGACCCCCAAGCAATTAGGCAAATAATGGCTACTTACTACCAAGAGCTGTATAAAGCAGAGGGTAATCCTCCAGCCTCACAAATCAAGGCATACCTTCGGAAACTGCATCTCCCTAAGATAACACAGCAGCAAGTCCAGATACTGACAGCCCCGATAACTAAGGGGGAAATGGATATATAACAAAAGAAGCAAATACGTTAAAATCCCCATGGCCAGACGGATACCCCTTAGAATTTTACAGAAAATTTAAAGATCTTCTGCTGCCACCCTTAATGAAGGCCTCTCATGAAGTGCAGGAGGGCGAGGCTTCTCCCTGTCACGGAGGTTTGCAGTTACTGCTGCTATCCCTAAGCCAGATAAGGACCACAAGCTTCCATCTTCCTACCGACCAATTATCGATGCTGAATTTCGATTATAAGCTTCAAATGGCTATCTTGGCCAGATGGATGGAGAATATCTTACCCACTATAATAAACCCAGATCAGGTTGGTTTTATATGCCAATGTCAGGCACATGATGCAGTTGTACGTACTTTTTTAATAAAAGAATATGCAGCCCAGAGATCCATACCCCTCGCCTTGTTGGGGCTAGATGCCGAGAAGGCATTTGACAGGGTGGCCTGGGCATTCCTCTGGGCCGCCCTGGCTCAGTTTGATTTCCCAATGAAGACGATAACACAACTCCAGCAGATATATAAAGCCTCTCAGGCCTATCTGAAATTAGATGGCTCGCTCTCGGAACCATTCCCTCTGCAGAGAGGAACACGTCAGGGGTGTCCCCTGTCCCCCCTTCTTTTTGCCCTATATTTAGAACCCATTGTCACAAACTCGCTTAGCCAGTCAGCCTTCTACTCCCAAAGTGCCAACCTCTGAGCGTATGATTTGTGTACAGTGAACAGAACAAGGTAACCCTCTTGTCTGATTTGTGGGCTCAAGTCACCTTCGTCTCAAGCTCTGGAGGGATTAAAACTGATAACCTCTTGTTAGCGTACCCAGTTATCAGGCTCAGATAATTCTGTCTTTGGGGGGCCAGATATCTTTGCCTACGGGCACCCAACCAGGTCTTTCAAATGAACCCTTAGAACTCTATGCAAGACTTTAGAGAACTCTATCCATTTTCTAGTTTGATATACAATAAGCCCATACACAATGTTACTTATTACCTTTAAAAGCTCGATTTAAAAATAAAAAGAAATGTCAAGGCACTCCATACAGTTTCCATTTGTAAAATATATCTTTACTTTAAAATATCAAAACAGAACAAGAATTATAGAACAAATATATATCCCAACACATACAGCCTTAAAACAAACAGGAAAAAGTGCAGTTCCTACTACACATACATTCAGACTGGTCTAATCTTACTTTCTTTCAGTGCTGTGATGATTCTTCCTCAGTTAGATAATATTGTCTTGTGTGTGTCTGTCCAGGTTCTCTCAGCAATTAAACATAGTTCTGAGCCGGCCTTCTCATGAGGTCACATAATTCCGCCTTGGTGTAACAACATCTATATTTTATCTCACAGAATGTTAAAATAAAATATTTAAAAAAACATAAGTGAGCTCACTGCCTTTCCTCCCTCAGGTTAACGAGACCAAATCGGTTTGTGCTCTGCTACACATACATCTCAAAAGTTTCTTTGATCTAAGTCACTGTATTCAAGCAAAAGAGTATTTGTGTCTTTAATGCCGTCTGGACCTTGGAATCTACACCTCAAAGGTCTCCCTGATGTAATTCAAGGGTTCCCCGGGAAAATATATTGGACCTTCCAAATTCGTCTGGATCCTCCCTGGCCCAGACATCAACCTCTCTTCAATGTCCATACTGGCTTCTCTCTGACACCCCTCCCTCTCAAGTTCTTCCTGACAACTATTTCAAGTCAAAGGATTTTCCCTGAGGGAATTATGAATGGTTAATCTTATTTTCTGGGATAAAAGCAAATTGACAAGGTAATTGCACCCCAGATATCTGCAGTTTAGCTATGTCCTGTCCTTTGAACTTGTCCCTTGGGGGTCTTGATGTGTCAGTTCCAGTAAGACAGTAGTTTCCTCAAACTGACCTTCCCACCTCATATTTTATAGGTAATAAAAAATTTGATACAGCACTCAGATCTGGCTGTCTACGTTACACCCATGGCGCAAGCAATACGGTTACAACCCAAAATAGAGAGAATCCCAACTGGGGGGTGCACTACAAGATCTCACTTTTTGCAGATGATATTTTGCTCACCTTGTTGTCCCCGGAGACCTCCATACCTAGGCTTTGGGATCAAATTACCCTGTTTGGAGACCTCTCGGGATACAGGATAAACCAGCAAAAGACAGAGGTATTGTTTTGAAAATTCACTCCCACAGACACCCTGAAAAGAGGGTTTCCATTCAAGTGGTATAAGCAATCCATGAGATACCTGGGTATCAAACTAACTAAAAACCCCATACACCAAGACATGGCAAATTTTGAACCGTTGACTCAACAGATGGTAGAGGATACAGCGAGGTGGACGTGGATCCCCCTGGGCTTCCTGGCCAGAGTTGAGGTAGGCAAGCAAAATATATTCCCCCGAAACATGTTCTTCCTACAAACACTCCCCATTGTCCCTAGCCGAATGTGTTTTCAGGCTTGGGAAAAGCTAATTTCCAGATTTATATGGCAAGGCAACCCCCTAGGATATGCTATGCAATACTGCAACTACCCAGGGAACAGGGTGGGCTTAATTTCCCTAATTTAGAGATATGGGATGGCCTCGCAGCTGCGAACCCTTCTCTGTTGACTGAACCCCCATTATGAAGCCCCTTGGAAACAGTCTGACATCAACTGGAGTGGTATGCTAGCTCTAACAGATTACCTTTTCGGGCACCCTCTAGCCTGTCATCACCTGTCTAAATTTACCAAATGTACAGCCACTCCCCTTAGAAATTGGCTGTCCATTCTACACAAGTTTTTAACACCAAAACGAATGAATCTACTTAGGATCCCTTAGTACAAAGAGTGCTCATCAGCTGACCAATACTGACAGGCACTTAATGGGGTGGCGCAGGTGGGGACTAAGGCAAGTCTTTCAAATAGTTGGGCCGGTGGGGTTCCACTCGTTTGTGAGAATACAAATACTGTTTGGACTCCCGCAGGGAATATGGCCATATATTTATGACTAAAAGCTCTGATGCAGCCCTCAGAAGAGGCCCTATCGGCCATAGCAGAGAAACCTCCACTTTTGATACAAACGGTGCTCTCGCAGGCGAGGAGAAGACACCACGGCCCATCTGATAAGCAGGTTATATACAGCACTGGGTGAGAGGAACTTGGTCTCAACTGAGAACATTGGGGAAGCATGGGAGAGAGATCTGGGTTTAGAAATCCCAGACCCAAACTGGAACTTTTATTCACTCCCAATGCTGAAGGTTACAAGTTCCCCTTACTGGAGGGAATACGCATGGAAGCTGCGTAGTAGGTTCTTTAGAACCCCAGTAAGGGTGGCAAAGTATGCAGGGAACGTAACCGGAGAATGTTGGAGGAGCTGTGGCACTGATAAAGCTGATCGAAGGCACATTCTCTGGGATTGCCCACTCCTAGTCTCTTATTGGGAAGAAAGAAACAATTACTCACCTTAGTAATGTTTCTTCTAATGGAGTCTTGCTGTATTCTGACTATTGCAGTTAGGTCCTGCCTTTCAACTGCCCCAGAGAACAAAGAGTTAAACTTTCCATGGCCAGCATAGAATGTTCACTGCGAGCTCGGTTGAAGCCCCTGTCTGCTGTTGTTTAAACTCCAACCGTCAGATCTTTATGAGCAATACTCATTAGAAGTTCTGTGTGGAAACTGTAAAACTCACACTAGCCAACTGGCAACTAAATTTATTAAAAAGGTTTTTTTGGTTTCAAAGCAAAGACTCAAGTCAGGAAACCCAAAAAAGAAAACACAACACACACCCAAAGTAAAGGAGGGTGAAAAAGGGACACCCCTAGGATGCCAACACTGCTCCTGCCCACCCACATCCCAAAAACCAGGTTCTGAGAGGGGAGGAGGGAGAGTCAGAATACAGCAAGACTCCATTAGAAGAAACATTACTAAGGTGAGTAATTTTTCTTCAAACAACATGAAGTCTTGCTGTATTCTGACTATTGGAGACTACGACAGTACCTCCATGGAGGAGGGACAGAACCTACTTTGGGAATAGGCTCTAAGTACTGCTGTGCCAAACCGAGTATCACCCTAGCCTGATATCCAGAGAGTAATGCTTGGTGAATGTATGGACTGTTTTCCAGGTGGCTGCTTGACAAATTCTAAGATAGGAATATCCCTGGCAGCAGCCAGGAAGCAGCTGTACCCTCTAGTAGAGTGAGCCCTCAGGCCTGAGGGTGGGGTTCTACCCAGTTTTTCATAGCAGAATTGTATACAAGAGACAATCCACCTGGCAATAGATCTCTTAGTGGCAGGTTTGCCCTTACCAACCTCTCCATATGTGAGGAACAATTGGAGGGACTCTGAACCTGTGACCCTTGGTGCGCTCTATGTAGTAGCTGAGGGCCCTTTTAACAACCAAGCTGTGCAGCCTCCTCTCTCCAGAGTAGGAATGGTCAGTGAAAAAACAGGGAGAGACAGACTGGTTAAGGTGGAAATCTGAAACCACCTTAGGCAAAAACTTCCTGTTAGTTCTTAGGACCACTTTATCTCTATGGAAAGAGATTAAATCATTCTCCACTGACAGGGCTTGCAATTCACTGATACGCCTGTCAGAGGTAATGGCTACCAAAAACACAGTTTGCCAAGTCAAGTATTTAAGCACTGCAGAGGACAAAGGCTCAAAGGGTGGTTGCATAAGCTGAGCAATGCAAACATTAAGGTCCCAAGCAGGAGCAGGGTCCCTAAAGGAGGGATTGGTGTGCAGCAATCCCTTGAAGAACTTACAAAACACAGGATGGGCTGACAGAGGAGAGGGCTTGCCTACTGACAAGAAGGCAGAAACAGCTGCCAAATGCACTTTAATTGTAGCTGGCCTAAGACCCAGGCCATTAAGATGGACCATATAGTCTAGAACTGTAGGCAACCCAGCAGATTCTGGAGAAATATCCTTATTAGAGCACCAAATAGTGAACCTTTTTCATTTGGAGTTGTGAGTCTTTCTGGTGGAAGGCTTTCGAGAAGTCTTAAGGATATCCAGAACCCCTTGAGAAAGCTGCAGATCAGCAAACTCTAACTCTTCAAGAGCCATGCCTTGAGATTGAGAGACTTGAGGTTTGGGTACCAAATCCTCCCCTGAGAGGATGTCAACAGGTTGTAATTCCTGGAAAGAGACAGGGGAAGGTGGACTAGTAAGGACAGCAACAGGGGGTAACAGGGCTGTCTGGCCCAGTCTGGAGCAATCAGAATCACTTTGCATGGCTGTAACCTTATCTTGACTAACACCTTGAACAGGAGAGGGAAGGGGGAAAGCATACAGAAATTTCCCTTCCCTTCCCAATTCAGAATCAGAGCATCCAGGGGGACTGAGCCTAAGACTGAGGGTCTGCAACAAAAGAGAGGAAGTTGGTGATTGTCTGGGGCTGCAGAAACATCTATCTGTGGAGTGCCCCATCTCGAGAAAATCACTTTCAAAACTAGGGGATCTAGGGTCCATTCGTGATGGCCCTGGGATATTCTGCTGAGAGCATCTGCTAGGACATTGTCCTTCCCTGGGAGGTGAACTGCTACCAGAGAGGTTTGCAGGGAATAGGCCAGGGACCACAACTTCATTGCTTCTGTGCACAAGGCTGTAGACCGAGTGCCTCCTTGCTTGTTGATGTACCACATTGTGGTGGTATTGTCTGTTCTGATCTGGACCACCTTGTTCTGTACAGATTTGGAAAAGGCTTGCAGTACCAGAAACACCGAACTGAGTTCCAAGAAACTGATGTGAAGCAGAGATTCTTGAGGTGACCACAGCCCTTGGGTGGTAAGATCCCCCAAGTGGGCTCCCCAGCCCAGCAGAGAGGCATCTGTGGTGAGTACCACTGAATGAGACTGAGTGACAAAAGGAACTCCTTGTCTCAAATTATCCTGATCCTGCTACCATTGCAAAGCCCAGATCAGGGTTTGAGTCACTGGGACTAGTTTGGTAAGGGAATCCTTTCTTTGGGACCAGAAGACTCTTGAGTGGAACTGAATGTCCCTCATCTGAAATCTTGCTCCCTGGACAACTGCTGTAGAGGCTGCCATGTGGCCCAGAAGCTGCAGGAAATGCCTTGCTGGTCGAGACACCTGAAGGGTGAATGAAGAGGAAAGTTCCATAAGGGTCCTTGCCCTGTCCAGGGGAAGGAAGGCTCTTGCCCTTATTGTATCCAGCTCCGCCCCTATGAAGGTGAGGAGCTGTACTGGTTCGAGAACTGACTTTGGAAGACTGAGGAGGAATCCTAATGAAGTGAGCACTTGCTGAGTTATTTGCAGATGTGACTTGACTTGGTCTGGAGACTGACCCACTATGAGCCAGTCGCCCAAGTATGGAAAGATGGAGATCTTTTTTCTCCTTAGGAAAGCAACCACTACTGCCAGGCACTGTGTGAACACCCTTGGGGCTGATGTTAGGCCAAAGGGCATTGCTCTGAATTGATAGTGGCCTGAGGGCAACTCGAACCTGAGGTACTTTCTGTGGGAGCACCTGATGGGAATGTGAAAATAGGCATCTTTGAGGTCCAGGGAGGCTAGCTAGTCCCCTGGCCTTAGAGAGGGCAGAATTATTCCTAGTGTCACCATTTTGAACTTTGGTTTTAAAAGGTGCTTGTTCAGATATCTTAGGTCTAGGATGGGCTGCCATTCTCCTGTCTTTTGGGGGGGTTAGGAAGTACCTGGAGTACAATCCTTTGGCCCTGTGTAGGTAGGAACCTCTCTATGGCTCTGAGAGCCAAGAGGGAAGAAACCTCTGCCTATAGGGCAAGGGTCTCTGATGGATTTGCAGGTGGAAAGGATCTGGTTCTCATCTTGGGAAATTTTTTGAAGCTGAGAACCAGTCCCTGGCTTACTACTTCCAGGACCCACTTGTCTGATGTCAGAGACTTCCAGTCCTGGACAAAGTAAGCCAGCCTGCCCACTACAGGTATTGGAGAATCGGCCCAGGCAGACCCATCAGGGTGTCTGCTTGGCAGGGGCTTTAAGCTGAGAGGTGGAAGCAGGCCTGCTCATTCCCCATCTGCCTCTCCCTCTGAAGAACCCCCTCTGAGCATAAGAAGAGGAGGAGGCCTGGGCTTGGTAAAAAGGCATTGGAAAAGGCCTGCCCCTGCCCCTGGACTGCTGCCTTTGAGGAGTGGCTTGCCTTCTTTGGCCTCAGCACTCCTGTAGGTGGTCCTGTACTCTCCATCTTTTCATGTAGTTCTCTCTGCTCCCAAACAGAAAATTACCAATAACAGGGAAATCCATGGCCTTAGCCTGGGTATCCTGTGACAGGCTAGTACATCTGAGCCAAGCCATCTCCAAGGGCCACAGATGTAGCCATGACTCTTTGATGAAACATCATTGGAGTCCACAGCAGCATGAAATTGCACCTGGATGCCTCATCCCATCTGCAGCCACCTGCTCCAGCTCCTGGCAAGCTGGTCAGGGGCTGTTTAGCCACAGCCAGCACAGTGTCCCATCTGGACTTCTGGTATCTAGCTGTGTAGGCCATATAGTTAGCCTGCCTGAGTCCCAAAGATGCTGCCATGTACTGCTTCTTTGCCATGGCATCAATCCTCCTGGAGTCCTTATCTGGGGGTGATGGCAAGGATATTTGCCTTATCACAGGCAGCAGCCTGCACTACCCCAACATGGCTGCATTGCTGAGAAAGGAACCCATGTCCGAAAGCCTGAAAGGGTGTACCTCTTGTCCATTCGCCTGTCCACAGGAGGTGTGGAGTTAGGAGTCTTAAGAATTTTATTTGTCTGTTTCAAAAGACTTATGGAGGGAACAGACAGTCTCCTGACTCTGGGATGTCCATCATTTCAACAAAATCAGGCTCCTCCTGATCCTCTACTACTTCTTCCATTGGAAGCTGGAGGGTTTCAGCCACTTTTTTGTAAAACATAAAGTGGGAAGGGGACTCAGAAAGCCTAGGAGGAGAAACACCTGAAGGTCTGTCTGGGGAGATGTCCAGGTCAATAGGCACATCCAGACTTTCATAATCACCATCATCATCCTCATACTCTCCCTCCTCCTCCTCCGGTTCATAAAATTCTTCTAAAGTGTAATCCGGAACCGGGGGAACCGACCGAACCGAGACCCTGACAGATGGTGCCGGTTCAGCCGGAACCGAGGTTAGCGATTGCACTATTCTTATCGCTTTGGCTGTCTCATCAGCGGTCAGAGTATGAATTTCTGGATCCGAACTGGAGATTTATCTTTTCTCTTCCTTTAAACCGAACAGACTCCTAAGAATCAGCTCTCCTCTGCCCAAAGTATCGCCTGGTCAGAGGCACCGGTTCGGTTTGAACCGAACCGGGCTGGGCCATGCGTGGTCAGCTTTGGACTCTCGGCCTCCCTTTCCCTCAGTCTACCTGTACTTATCCAGAGTAGCTTTGGGAAAATTCTTACAAATTTGGCAGTCTGAATCAAAGTGGTCAAACCCAGACAATAAACACAGGTGGTGTGGGATCAGCCTTAGCAAAGGCTTCCCCACACACACTGCAGTGTTGAAACCCAGTGGGCCCGGTTTTTTTCTTGGCTTCTCAGACATGGCCAATCCTATCCAAAACTTACCTTTTTTCGCAACTCCGCCAGGCAAGACTCTCATCGGTTCCCTGACCGCATACGGTCTTGGAAAAAGTAATAAAATCAGTTTTTTAGAACCGACACGGACCGGTTACCACACTCTAAGTAAATTCACAAACTTTTTTAAACTAAACTGATCAGTTCAGCCGAACCGATCCAAAATTTACAAGTTGCACACAGAAACTAAATGTAAAACCTATCTAGTACTCACGGTACCACAGACAGAGACTTAAACCGACAGATTCGGTAGCAGAAATTCGACAGAAACCGAGCGAAAAACGACACTTTAACCGACTTTTTTGAACCTAACAAAGGAGAAATCTCCGGAGCGACTGTTCAGTGAGGCGGAGTAAAGAATCCGACGGTTGGAGTTTAAACAACAGCAGACAGGGGCTTCAACCGAGCTTGAGGTGAACATTCCATGCTGGCCATGGAAAGTTTAACTCTTTGTTCTCCAGGGCAGTTGAAAGGCAGGACCTAACTGCAATAATCAGAATACAGCAAGACTTCATGTTGTTTGAATCAGTAGAGAAACAGAAAACATCCTGGGTTGTCCGGAGTTGATGTCCCCCATGTATATTTTAACGGCAACCTCTCCCCAGGGACAGAAAGTTAGTAGGGCAACCTATGCCCAGACCACAATTCTGATACTAGTGGCTAAGAAGGTGATAACAAGGCACTGGGGCACGACAGTCCCCCCCCCCCAATCCAAAGAAGAGTGGGTTAGCTTAACCAGAGAGATTTATGCACTTGAAAGACTATCAGCCAACATGAAAGATAGGGTGAACAAGTTCCAAGAAAGGTGGAGCAGATGGGTGAAACACCAGTTAGATACATATCCGGATTTTGTCCCTTGAAATAATAAGGGAGAGAGGCTTGAGAGGAGGGGGGAATACTGATATAAAGTAATGGATGGGTTCCTCTTCACTGCTGGTCTGTTAAGTTGAAGGGAGCAACCCATGAAATGTAGAGACTATATCTGATCATATTGCGCACCTGGAAGAGCAAGCAGGGAAGAGGAAATTCCAGGAAGACCACAGGGGAGAAACGTCAGTCATCAGACTTTATGAGGACTTGCATAACTAAGGACTATTGAGCAAGAATAAAAATGACAAACGAGAAACTGGTTATCTATGTACCTAAAATGGGACGAAATGTGTGTACCCCTTGAATCAAATATGTATGTATGAATAAGAAATGCCTACTTTATCTAAGACACCTAATAATAATTTCTAATAAAAAAAAAATATGGGAGATCTGATAAATTCAGTTAGCAGATTAAAGAGGCTCTGACCTGAGGCATAACCTCACCAGAAGTCAAAAGAAATAGTGCTGGCAAGCAGTAGTTTATAATTGGGATGGTATGTCTGAACAGCCAGCCGGCTAAAAACAATCCAAGCATGCCAGCGGTGTTAAACACACTCTGAAGGTGGGAGGTATACCGATCAATTATTGGGAAATGACGTCAATGACAACCACAGACTGAGCATTTAAAAACACCTTACAATCTTTGTTAAACACAGAAAGAGAGAAATAATTTACATTTATAAAATGGCAAGAAAAAATCTAGACATTTCATTAGCCAAGAGACGTCACCTGACTGTGCATTAACTCTCTATAAACGCACGATCAGATGCAGAATCTCATTTTCCTCTCCAAAAAAATGAACACAGCTATTTTATAAGTGTAATAAGCTCCTCCGGGGTGTGCATCATAGGATTTTAATGCACTTCCAGGGGGCGTAGCAACACTCGGCCTTTGGCCTCGTGCCTTACTATACCCCTGGGGCGTGCATTAAAATCCTATAATGTACATTCTGTTGTGAATTATTACTTATGTATACAGTAATTTGCACACAACAGCATCACAAAATGTTACACAGAAAAATCCATCTATTGAACTTAAGAAGGGCTATGTTCTGATCAGCTTCACTTTTCTAAGAAAGATGCGCGAACTGTGGTTAGCAATTGATGAAGGCTCCACACAGCACGACTAGTACATTTGTTTTAAAGGACCAATGTCCTGCAGTCAGCTATGCTGATGAAAACGGCTGTTTCAGAGCACTAAATCCCCCAAAACCTTCGGTATAAAGGCAAAAGCAGAGCTCTATCTAAAACTTAAAATACAAGTGCCCTGATATCCCCGACGGAGTGCTCACATCCAGAAACAATGTCCTGTAAAGGCCCTCGATAATAGCTAGCAGCAGTTAGTAAACGTGAAAAAAAAGAGATATGACTGCCTTTAGTATATTTTTGCACCCATGGGACAGATCCAAGTAAAGAACATCTCAGCGTAAATAGGCAAGAATGTAACACCCTGCATAGTTTGGGAAATATGGAGTGAATGTACTGCGGAGGCCTAAGGTGAGCATTCCATCATCAGCACCATACCCCTAGCAAAGGAAGACAGCCTGGTGGACACGGCCCACACCCACAGTTCAGCTAGGGCACTCAGAGTTATCATTTGCTAAGAGGAGACAAGACAGTCATCGCTTCTGTGGCTGACTGGGCTCTCAGGACTGCCTGCCATAAATTAAAAAAAAAAGTCTGTTTTTTGTTTTTCTTCTTTATACCTTCTGGGCAACTTTATTAGCCATTCAGCTACCACTGGGTAAGTGGTCAGTCTCACATGTAAACTACTAAAAGACTGCTTAAAAACTGTCAACCTGTCGGCACAGCAGTAACATTACCGTCCCTGATGTCACTGACCAAAGTCTGGGAATGAGCTTGAGTCATCAAGGGTCAGCCAGGGGAGAAGGATTCATCCAAGAGGATGCTTTCCATCTCTGGGGAGGGAGTGCAGCTGGCTCCTCTGCGAAACTGCCACCTATGTGACCACAGGTGGCAGTATAGTCTTGAGTGACTACGGGGGGGGATGTTGGTGGGTGCCTGCTACACACGCCTGTATGTGTGCACATGCACACTCTCGTCACCAGTGTCCTTTAAGTCCAGGGAGAAGAAAAAGGAGAAATCTCCTGCATGCCCCGCAGTGGCAGGGTGGAAAAATCAGTTTGCCAGCTGGTGGTCAGTTTAGCCACTAGCTTTTAAAATCTGGTAGCCAAACCAATATTTGTAGTGGCCATTTTTTCCAAAGGCTCAAAAATCACTTTACAGGAAGGCAGCCAAGCTGGCCAATAACTATCAAAATCTGGTAGCCAAAAAAAAAGTAGCAATTGGCCACCTGGCTACCTGATTTGTCCCACCCTGCGCAGTGATGGACCAAGCTCCATCTCTGACTGGATCCTGGTGGTGACGGTGGTGGTGGGGGAAGGGGCACCTCATGTAACAATGTGAAGGTAAGTCCAGGAAGAAGCCAAATGACAGGACTGGGAAGACTATCATAATGGGAGCCTTGTCGGGAAAAGGGGGTGGTAAACATATACACTAATTGCTTTAAAAAATCAAAACACACGAGAGATTTAAATTACTTTAAACATGACAGCAAATAACATCAAACAAAACACAGAAAATATAACTTTAAATAACATACTGTAACTAGTATTCCAGCCTCCAGTATGTCTGCAGTCAATACAGTTCAGCTAATAATTTAATGCAAACCATACTGTGTGATAAATGGCACATAGTTTGCAATTTGGATAAGCTTCTCCAGACAAAGGAAGAGGACTCATTCAACTGATGTATCCTGTTCTCTTTTTTTTTTTTTTGTGTTATAGAGCAAACTACAAATATAGAACACAATCCTTACTGTATGGTTCCTTTAGCAGGGCAGCGGGTGTAAGTTTGATAAAGTGCTCGAGCACACAAAGCAATAGCTGAAAGGAGATCTCCAGGTCATCTTCCATCTGCAGCACTTTTCCTGAAAACAAAACAAAGGAAAACATCAGAACAAGTATGAGCCAAAAATACTGAAAATAGAACTGAAATGTAGATTAACAGGTCAAGGAACTGGGAGTCTGCATACAGACGTTCCAAATGCCACGGCTGGCTTAAGAGAATTCTAAACAATATGCAATTGTCTGAAACTACATGTTACACGAAAAAGTTAAAGGGGGCGTGAATTTCTTTTAATAGATTTGTAACAAAAAAATTAAAACGTAAGAAAATTCAATTAACTCTGGGCTCAAGCTCAGTAGTACATTTCTGATCAAGGACAGGTGCCTTTTTATTTTTTGGCAATCTTCCCCCATCATCTCACCTACACCTTTCTTCAGGCCTTGCAGTGTGCTGTCAGCAACCCCTCAGATCTGTCAACTGTTCCCACCATCCCAGCAGGTGAGGATTTGCCATGGAATAGAGCTCAACGGTGACAACCATCTAGATGGCTTGGTGGGCATACTTTTTTGCCCTCATTTTCTCCCTTCAGTCCTGCCTTCCACTTCCCACCGTGAGTGGTACCAACACCAGCTTCAGCGTCACAGCCTTCTGAAGGACAGGCAAGCTCCCTGGCCCAGCTGCAGGGGGTCACTGTGGTGCTGGAACTCACCACCAACTCTGTGACTGAGGTGCACTGCCAAGCGGCAGCTACTTCAGCCAGGCACGACCACCTAACACGGTGACCAGAGTCCGATCCTGATCCCAGCTAGTAAAACAAAACAGGCAAGGCACACAAAAGCTAGATGTAAAGTGCTTACATTTTACTAAACCCATGAAAATTTGTGCAAAATCCACCGACCAAACTCCTCAACATTTCACGTCATTCTGACACTTCACCCCCTGTCCGGGTATCAGAGTGACACAAAATTATGAGGGGTCTAGTTTGGTCCCATTCTAGACACACCTCCGGTTCTGGTACCTGTGTGACTATTTTTTCACCAGTTGATTATTTTGTACAAATCTGCATGGACTTCAATAAAATGTAAGCACTTCACAGCCACCTTTGTGAGCACTGTCCCCCATTGTTTTGCAGCAGTTTTGGGTATCTTGCCTTTAAGCAACTGCACCACAGATACCGAAGTAACGTGTTCTCTCTTTTTTGGTATTCAGCCACAAACCCAGGTCACCCACCCAGCAGTGTAATGCACCACTGCTGGGCCATCAGGTGACACAAGGACTAGTCAATTTAAACCAAAGTTGACCGCTTTCTCAAATGTTAAAAATCTTGTCGGTGTAGGCCAACTTATCCATGCAGCGGCAGGACTGCCGCTCATGACCCAGGTTCAGGAATGAGCCCAGGACCCTGGAGGACCAGCGAGGAAGGGAGGCTTGAGTATCCCAGAGGACACCCTCCTCCTTCAGGAGTAATGGAGACCAACTCTACTGTGACATGGCCACCTGGGTGACCACAGGTGGTAGTGCAAGCAGCTTGGGAGGGATGGCATTAGTTGGCTCCACATGCCATCATGCCTTTGCATGCGCACGTGTGCACGGAACCCAAGCTGCCAGTCTCCTGGCTAAGAGAGAAAATGAAAAATATCAGAACTCCTGCAGATGGTGCACTTGCACTGTACTCTCTGGACCTGCATAACCAATGAATTCAGAGTTCTCCAAGTGTCTTGGGGTATGCCTGCAGGACCCCACTGTAAGGGGTACGTTGTGGGGCAGCCTGGAAGGCTGGTTACGGTGATGGGTCTGGGAGCTTACTGCCAGGCCGAATGACTAAAAAGGGGTTCATGAAAAAGGCGCATAAATAGTAAGTAACTAATAATAATCCTGTGGCTCTGTAGTGGTTTTCTGTATTCCGTCTCTACAACAATATTACCATACTTCGAAGTCTTTCATAGAGACGCATCCAAAAATACTTCACAGTGAAGAAGATTGCAATGTAGGATCAGCCAAATGCACCTGGAGATTAGCAGCTATGGCACTTAAAGTTCAAAGAAACAATTGGTCAAAGCAGGTCAGAATACATGACTGGAATGGAAGGGAAAACAGGACGGCATCTAACAGTATAAACAAATATTTCATAACACCATTAAAGTGTTCTCTGAAAGTAACGGGTCTTTAAGATACAGACCAAGTGAACTAACTGCATCGAGGAGACCAGCATATTCTTAAAGAAATCTCTCAGAGACCGACGCCTTGGTGAAAATGTTTGCATTTAGATGCAGTTCAGCTTGAGGACTGGAAAAGGACACATGTAGTCCATCTACACAAATCCGGCAGTAGGGAGGAGGCAGGGAACTACAGGCCAGTCAGCCTCACCTCAGTAGTGGGGAAGATCATGGAGACACTGTTTACAGAAAGAATAGTGGGTCATCTGGAATCCAATGAGGCCCAGATCTGAGGCAACATGGATTCACAGCAGGGAGGTTGTGTCAGACGAATCTGATAGATTTCTTTGACTAGGTGACAAAGGAAGTAAATTGGGGGAGGAGGGGGGAGATATTGCCTACCTCAATTTCAGTAAGGCCTTCTACACTGTCCCACATAAGCGGCTGGTTAACAAGATGGGTAGTCTGGGCCTGGGGCACAAGGTGGTAAACTGGGTTAGAAACTGGCTAACAGACAGGAGGCATAGGGTGGTGGTAAATGGGATTCAAGCTGGGAGAAGGGGGGGGGTGGAACCAGCGGGGTACCTCAGGGATCAGTCCTGGGGCTAGTTCTCTTCAAGAGCTTCATTAGTGATATTGCAGAAGGACTGGAGGGGAAAGGCCTGCCTGTTTTCAAATGACAGCAAGATCTGCAACAGGGTAGATACTCCTGACAGGGTGGAGAAAATGAGGAGGGACCTGGAGAAGCTGAAACAATGGTGTAGCAGCTGAGGTTTAATACTAAGAAGTGCAAAATTATGCACCTCAGACAAAGGAACCATGGGGTGAGCCACAGGATAAGGGGGAGTTGCTGACCATCACCAAGGAAGAAAAGGACCTAGGGATTATTATTTCTGATGACCTGAAAGTGTCAAAACAGTGTGCCAAAGCTGCAGGGAGAGCCAGTGGCATGCTGGGGTGCATAGGCAAGGGTATCACTAGCAGAAGGCGGGAGGTAGTGATGTCTTTGTATAAGACACTAGTCAAGCCTCACCTGGAATACTGTGTGTAGTTCTGGAGACTGTACCTTCGGAATGACATTGACAGGGTGGAGATGGTCCAGAGAAGGGCAACTAAGATGATACAGGGCTTGCACCACAAAACTTATGAGGAGAGATTGAAGGACCTCAATATGTACTCGCTGGAGAAGAGGGAGAGGGGGAGTCGTAACAAAAACATTGAAGTACCTAAAGGGCATGAACAAGGTGCAGGGTAGAACCTTCCAATACAGGAGGAGTACAAGAATGAGGGGTCATGATATGAAATTGGAAGATGGAAGGTTGAGAGGGAATGTGAGGAAGTTTTTCTTCATGGAGAAGGTGGTAGACACATGGAATGGACTGCCACAGAAGGTGGTGGAAGCAAGCACAGTGGAGGGATTTACACATGCCTAAGACAAGGCATAGGGGAACCTTGGAGCTAGGGCAGAGGGAAGGGAAGCCACTGACCAGATAGGGTCAAGTATAGGGCTAATGGCCAGACTAGATGGGCCTTGCGGTCCTGATCTGCCGACAATTTCTATTTTTCTATTACATTTCTTCTTTTTTTTTTTTTGCCTTCATCTCCCTTTGACTATTAACTTGCAAGGGCTTTTATCGGAAAACAGGATCTGTCCCCTTTGAACTTCATCTGTAGCTGCCACTAGTCTACACGGGCCATCATAATCCTCCACTTTGGACATCATTATCATTTTCACAGTGACCTACAGTGATGTCATAAACAAGGATAATGATTTCATTTAGAACAAGCAGCAGTAGTGGACAGAGGGCATGGAACAAAGATCATTTTCTTTTAGCAAATTTCCCTAGGGCAAAAGGGAACAAAGAATGCTGACAAATAAATGAAAACGAAGTGGAACTATGTCTAAAATGAATGCTGATAAATGTATGGAAACAAAGTGGAACTGTGTCTAAAATTAATGCCGACTAACACTGAAATGAAGTGGAACTGTGTCTAAAAATTAATGCTGACAAATATATGAAAATGAAGTGGAACTGTGTCTAAAATTTCCCTCGCGAAAAAGAAAAAAAGTATCTTATAGCCACAATTATCAAGACCTGTAACTTGCCTGCTAGTGTCTGGAAAATACCCGTGTGTGTAAATCTACTGATACTTGTATTTTTTTTGTCATCTTCATGGCTAAGGCTGTGCCAAAAAATGGTCACTGGGACCAATGCATCCACCCGGTGAACAAGTAAATAAATAAAAATGATAACTTCCAACATTTTCTCCAGACGTGTCAGTAGCTTTTTAATTAAAAAATTTATGTACCGATTTATAATTTGTTGACCATGAAAGGCACACCAAGCTGTGACAGCTTGTTTCCAGTGCAATCTGGGGGGGTGGGCTGCATGGACCTGTTTTTTTGACATGGGGAATGTTGGCCATGACACTGGGGAAACTCCCTACTCTTCTTAGATAAGTGCCATGGGATCTTTTACTTTCATCTGGACAGTGACCAGAGATGGGTAGAAGGGACATCAGATTAATGACTCATTTGAAGGACGGCACCTCACCAGTACAGCACCTCCACTGTTCTGTACTACAGTGTCCATAATGGGTATTACACCAAGTACCTGGTGCGGGGCTAGAATCCACGACCTTCTGATCTTCCAACATCACAGGCGAGCATGTTACCTACTAATAATAAATAATAATAGTAATAAACTTTATTTGTAAAGCACCTTTCAAGCACCAAGCCGATGGACAATAAATAAACATATAAAGCAGTAAAATACATAGTAATATAACCAAACGATGGAATAAATAAAATAGCTAAAATAATCAGTCTGGGTAGGCATTCAGCCACAGATGTGTCTTCAAGGCCTACTTAAAGCCCTCCACGGTCGTGCACTCACGTATCCAACAGGGTAGAAAATTCCATAGGGCTGGGGCTGCATACATGACTGCACAGGCCCCAGATGACTTAAGGTGCACCCTGGGAATCTCCAGCAACCCCTCGTCAGCTAAGCGGAGTGGTTGCCCAAGGCAGTAGGGGCACATGAGCTCTTGCAGATAGTCCAGGCCCAGTCCATGCATGGCCTTATAGGTCAGAAGCCCAACACTGAAGGTGATCCACCACTGAATAGGCAGCCAGTGCAGTTCTCGCAGCACCGGCATGATGTGTCTTAAATGAGGAGTCCCCATCAACAGCCGGGCCGCAGCGTTCTGCACTAGCTGCAAGCGGTGGATATCATCCCCTTGAAGCCCTAGATAAAGGGAGTTGCAGTAGTCAAGGCATGAGGTCACACAGGCGTGGATCAACGTTGGAAGGTCGCCGGATGAAACAAGGTGCTTAACCCTGGCGATGCTCCTCAGATGGTAAAAAGAGGACTGGACGACTGCTGACACCTGCAAACGCAGTGTCAGCCCGTCATCAAGAGTCACCCCCAGGTCTCGCACCCGTTCAGAGAAAGGAAGCTAGATACCCCAAGACAAAGTCCGGTGGGTTGGCCAGCCCCCAACCCCTCTGTCCAGTGACCAGGATCCACTACCATCACCTCAATCTTTCCAGAGTTCAACTTCAACCAGCTGGATTTCAGCGAGGCAGTTGTAAATACCAAGCACACACTATCCTGGTTGGGTGCAAAAGACAAGCAGAGCTGGGTATCATCAGCATAGCAGTGAAACCTCAGCCCATACCATCTTACAATGTCTCAGAGAGGCAGCATGTACACCGTGAACAACATAGGAACAACACCGAGCCCTGAGGAACCCCACATGACAAAGAGAATGGGTCAGAGGAAAAAATCCCCAACACCACCCTCTGAGTTCTGCCAGTGAAGAAAGACTTAACCCATCTGAGAACTGTACCAGACAGGCCACAGATGAACCTCAGGCGCTCTAGAAGCACCTCACGGTCCACGGTGTCAAAGGCTGAGGAGCGATCAAAAATTACCAAGATAGAAAGGCGCTTCTAATCTCTCACCATCAAGAGATCCTATGCCTCTTACGAAAACCGGATTGGAGAGATTCGTAGATGTCATGGATGGTCAGGTGGTTCTTCAGTTGCAGCACCACAAGTGTCTCAGTTACCTTCCCAACAAAGGGGAGGTTTGAGATTGGTCTTTAGTTTTCAAAGCAGCTTGGGTCCAGAGCAGCTTTCTTCAGGAGAGGTGTCACCACCACCTCCTTCAGGGAGCTAGGAAACTCACCAGACTCTATACCTAGACACCAGACACTGTACCTAGTTTGAGTCACTTCAACCGCATAACAAAAGTTGTTTATTAAGAAATTTGTGTCGTAATGAAGTTTTATAGTAAAATAATAGTAATAACTACAAAGGGGTAACATCCATTTTTTTGCACCAATCTGTTTGAGGCAGGGATTGTGGCCATTCCCCTTTAAAACATAAGCACAAGAAATAATACTTCATGAGTATGTTGTACACATAAAAATGTCTACACTTAAAACAACATTGCAATGAATGAGGCCAAATTGGCACCTACTGGGACTGCTTTGTAATCTGGCACAAGCTAGTGCCGCCTGCCTAACTGCACTATTTTTAGCACTTCCACAAGAGGTTAAAAGTGCTCTGATGTCCCAGGGAAGATGTTTAATACATTATCATTTCTATTCTCAGTTTAACTAAGGTTTCATATATGTTCTGCTTTTAGTTTCTCCTTTTTCATCATCACGGACATTATTATAAAAACAGGAACACTGTTACAATCCAAATCCGATAGACCAACTTAGAGTAGCTGGTTCATTCCACTGGGGTGTCATACAGATGAGGCACACTGATGAGTCCAGGTAGGACAAAACACGTGTCTGTGTCTTCTGTTGGCACCCTTTGCAGACTGTGTGAGAGGCCTTTCGGCACCATGCATTCCTGCTTAAAGTTGAACCAGCATAATACTTTGTGGTAATTTGCATATACAGTACAGTCCATTATGCTTTGCATTATGGGGGTATGTGTGATTTTGTATTTCATAATATGTAATACCTACTAACACATTTAACTTGTTGATAAAATGGTAAAAATAGCACTATTAGGTGGGCATCAACAATGGGGGGCTAGAATGCAACATAATCCCAGATCCATTCCTTTGTACTGCTGCTTTTAAAGAGACTCTCATAGACTCTGTGTTTTTTTTTTTGTTTGCTGTTTATAGGGGTATGCAATTTTCATTAAACATTAAATTCAGTTTCATACTTCTGAAATGTGTATTGTTCTTTGTTTCAGAAATGTTAGCAAAAACAGGAAACCATTATTGTTTGTGTGGTTCAAAGTGAGCACGCTACTCTCCTAGTGTGAAGGAACAAAAAAAACTGGAGCATGGGCACTCCTAAAAATAATGCAGTTCTCAGTTAAACAGGAACTCTGTTTCCTTAATTACATTTAAAAAGAAAGAGGCATGGGAAAGGGGCGTTAACATTGTCCTTTTAAAACCCTATGCTCACATGTAAATTACATTTGAGAACAGGACTACCAGACTTAAAGTCAGATTGACACTGCTTTCTGAGGGCCTCGCCTGCCCTGTCCTCCCCCAAGCTGGACCCCTGCTGTTTCATTTGAAGCTCCCAGTACCTCGATGGTCAAGAGGGCCTCGCGTGCCCTGCCCTCCACCAAGTCGGACCCCCGCTGATTCATTCGAAGCTCCCAGGTACACCGGGCCACACGGCAGCACAGAACGCCAGCTACTTCCTTAGCGCTAGTGAGAACAAAGGATTTTTGAATCTTGCCGCCATTTCAAGGGCCCCATTACATTCCAGTTGGCAGTGCAATACTGATAGTTTATTTGCTTCAGGATTTTTAACAAATCCCCAGTAATTGTAACACTTTCTGCAGGGAGCTTTAATTATTACTGGTCACATGCCTCTTAATTTGATTTGCACCAGCTATTTTTAACTAATTTCCACAGTTTGTCCCACTTTCTGCAAGGAGCTTTAATTTACTTGTTACATGCCTCATAAAATCAGCTGATTTAGCTCCAGCTATTTTAACAAATCCTCAGTGTAGTAGCACACTCTGCACGGAGCTTTAAATTTACATGTCCTTGACTCTTAAAACAGTCAGTTGCTCCAGCATTGTTAGCTTTCAGCTACAGTTCATGCCTTAAAGCTACTAGTCAGTGTACTAGACACTTTCTAGGGAGTTGTAATTCTGATCCTGTTCCCAATTGCACTACGCTGTACATAGTAGGCTGGGGGACTTAAATTTCCATCTGAGAATAAGCCAGGGTAGTTACAGCTTGCTGAATGCATCTTACTGCTGTAACTGCTGAATTACCAATCTGAATTAATTACAGCTTGCTGAATGTATCATACTTCTGTAACTGCTGAATTACCCATCTATTTTACAGCCAACTGTAAACAAAAATACCAGTTCTCCTACTGCGTTTGCAACTTGAGCTACTTAAACAACTTTCAGTCTGCATTCTAATCTTGTGAGCTCCTCCTCCTGCCTACCAGCTATATAATCCGTTTCTCTTTCTTTCCCAGTTCCTCAGTGGTTGAGAGGGCCTCACCTGCCCTGCCCTCCCCCAAGCCGGACCCCCGCTGATTCATTCGGAGCGCCAAGGTATGCCAATCCACACAGTAGCACAGAATGCCAGCTACTTCCTTAGCGCTAGTGAGGCTCCGCCACCCCCACCACCACCCTAGGTGAGCTCAGCCTTATACGGGCTGCAGCACATGACAGAAATAACCAAATCAGCCCACTAGCAAATTAGCAGGTTATCTGCTCTCACCAATAGTGGCCGCCCAAGACGTCCCTTCTACCTAAACTCAGCAAACATGCTGCCACTATATCTGTCCATGCTGTGCCTGCTCACACCCCTAGCATCCCTCCCACCTTCCTCATACCCAGCAACACAGCCAAATCGCATCAAATTAGGCAACGGGGCAGCTACCCCTCCACACCACGCCACGTCCCCTCCACCATAGGGCAGCCACCTCAGCGTCTCCTGTTTAACTGGGATCCCAGGGCTACTATTCTGCCGCCCTCCTTTCATGCTGGGCTGACTGCATTAAAACGCTACTAAAAGCACTTGTCCGCAAACCTACCAGCAACCTTCTGCCACCCACAAGTCCCACTGGGCCGAGCTTAAAACAAAACTAAGTACAGCTATGTAAGAACTTACTGTAACAGTAGATCTTCGAGAGAGGCTCTTGCAGTAGGTAATTACATATAGGACTGAAGCCAGCAGGCGTCAGGACCCTATGGCAAAATTTTCTAGTTAGCAGTTCATGGTACCGCCCCACATAGGGTGACAGACGCCAGTATAAGGGGCGGTCTCCCATGCCTGCCTTCCAGTTCTTTTCCTCGCCAAAGGCCAAAAGGCTAGATGAGAGAGAAGGATATTTCCATCCCGAAAAGGAGCTGAAAAGCTTAGGGGATGGAGGGTGAGAAGGTATTACCTACTGCAAGAGCCTCTCTCAAAGATCTACTGTTACGGTAAGTTCTTACGTAACTGTACTATCTTACTTCGAGAGGGGGTCTTGCAGTAGGTAATTACATATAGGACAGAGTCCCAAGTAGTCTGGAACAAGAAGTTGGAGTCGCCAGCAGTCCCGGCGTTGGAACTGTATTGACTGGCAGAGTTGGAAGAGCCTGCAGTCCGTCCTCAGGCTGAGGAGGGGCCTCCAGAGAAAGGCAGTCTGGCCGAGGAGGAGGAGCCTCCTAACCCTAGTCCCCAGTGGGGGAGCGTGGGGAAGAACCCCCGAAATCGGCTGGTTCACCAGCGTCCCCATCGGCCTCGCCAGATGTGTCCGTAGTGGAATGTGTGGACACTGGTGAGGGAAGAACAGGAGGGAGTGGGGCTGTCTCCCTTCGGTCCCGCCAGACATCAGCTGTAGCGCCAGAAGGCCCCGACGGGGGAACCGAGCCTGCGGCGTCATCGGGGACAGCCGGCATAATGGGTGTGGTCGGGAAGAGAACCCCCGGCCGACTTAACGACCAAGGACAGGCGACTGCCCCCAGCTGGGGGAGTCGACTTAACTGTCGCCAGGCGGTCTCCGGAGGCTGACTTACCGGCTAGTGCAGCGCAGTCGCCGGAGGAGCCAGTGGCCGACTTATCTGCATGAAGTGTCTCCTTACCTGGGTGCTTCGACGGTGGCTGGGCCTTGCTGGTAGAGGGCCTGACGTCGTCCGCGGAGCGTGCCCGCTCCCTCGTCTTCTCCTTGTGCTTTTTAGGGGAAGATTTGTCGGACGAGTCCCTAAGCTTGTCCATCTTCTTCTCAAGCAAAAGTAGACGGGCCTTGAAAAGATGGGCCTCCAACGCCTGCTGTCTCCGCTTTTTGGTAGCCTGATTGAAGGACTGACAATTGGGGCAGGAGGAGACTGGATGGTCTAGGCCTAGGCAGATGATGCACTTGGAATGCCCGTCTTTGTGCGGTATCTGAGTGCCACACTTGGAGCACTACTTCTTCGGAGAAGAAGACATGTACCTATCTAAACTAAAAGAAGACATAGCGAGTTTTGTAGAAAACTGCGCGAAAAACACTTTCCGACGGACACTGAATGGAGTCTGCAAAGCGACAAGCACGAGTTGATGGTAGCAAAGAACTGGAGGGCGGGCGTGGGGATCACCCACTATACACCGTCACACTGACGTCGGTCACGTGACATCGGGTGGGCGGTCTCCCAATCAGGGATTGCTAGAAAAGTCTGCCGTGTGGCCCAACGTCAGGTGACGTCAGTCCTACTTGTGATGACCTACTGAAGGAACTCTCTTGAAGTAAGATCTTGCAAAACAGCCAACCCAAAGCCCGCTCTACGGTGAGAGGCAATATCCAAACAGTAATGTTTTGTAAAGGTATGAACAGAAGTCCAAGTAGCGGCTGCACAGATGTCGGCCACCGACATTCTTGAAACAAGCAGCAGAGGCAGCGACCCCTCAGGTGGAGTGGCCTCGGACTTGACCCAGCAGGGTCTTGTTGTACTTGTCATAACAGAAAGTGGTACAATGAGCCAACCATTTAGACAGGCATTGCTTGGAAACAGCATTGCCATCTCTTTTGAGAGCAAAAGAGACAAACAGTTGATCGGTCTTTCTGAGATCCTTCGAACTGGAAGTGTAACATCTCAGAATCCGGTGAACATCCAGAGTACACAAAAGGTACTCTCCTTGATTAGAGTGCTGCGTAAAGAAAGCAGGCAACTCTATGGATTGATTCAGCATAGATTCCGCTACCACCTCGGGGAGAAACTTAGGGTTGGTACGCAGAGCCACGCGTTCCTTGTGAAAAATCAGATACAGGATTTTACACATCAGGGCCTGGAGCTCCGAAATCCTCCGAGCAGAAGTAATGGCCACAAGGAAGAGTCTCTACCATGAGAGGAACTTCAGATCCGCTGAGGCTGCCGGCTTGAAAGGAGACAGAGTAGGCTTCTCAAGGATAAAATCAAAATCCCAAGGAGGGGCAGAAACCCGAATGGGGGGTCTCAGGTGGAAGACCCCTCTAAGGAAGGTCTTAGAGACCTCCAGCTGTGCAAATGTCCTGTCTCCAAACGGAACATGGTAGGCCGAAATGGCCGCCACGTGAACCTTTAAAGATGAATGACCAAGACCCAGATCAAAGAGGTGTCGTAAGTAATCCAGAAGTCGCCCAACAGAGCACGAGAAAGGCTCGCAATCTTTGGAAGCGGCCCAAATAGTGAACCGTTTCCATTTCATGGCATAGGTAGATCTAGTGGATGGCTTCCTGGCCTCCACCAGAACCTTAGCCACTCAGGGGGGACCCCAAAACAGGCTTGAGCTACGTCTGCAGGAGCCATTCGTGTAACTGAAGGGACTTGAGGCCTGGATGGACCAGGGTCCCTTGATCTTGGGTCAGCAAAGTCCACGACAGAGGAAGAGGAAGTGGAGGTTCCTCGTAATACTGTTGCAGAAGAGAGAACCAAACTTGCCTGGGCCAGAAAGGAGCGATGTGAATCATACGAGCTCCTTCCGAGCTGAGCTTCTGTAAGACCCTGGGAACCAAGGGAATCGGGGGAAAGGCATAGACAAATTTTCCCTTTAAGTCTAGAGACAGAGCATCTCAAAAAAAATGCCACGCCCTGAAGCGAGCGAGCAGGAGGCGAGAAGTTTTGCGTCGAGAGGAGACGCAAACAGGTCTACCTGAGGAGTTCCCCAGCGTAGAAAGATTTTGTCTACTACCCCCGATTGAGTTCCCACTCGTGTATGTGAGCAGATGATCGGCTGCGGTGGTCTGCCAACATGTTCTCGATCCCCGGGACGTGAATGGCCGTGATGTGAAGGTTGTGCTGCACTGCCCAATCCCAAACCCACGTCGCTTCCCTGCAAAGAGGGTAGGAACGAGTTCTGCCCTGTTTGTTGGTGTACCAGACTACACACGTCTGTCTGGACAGCCAGATGTCCAAGAAGCAGAAAAAGATGTAGAGCCTGAAAGCGTACAACACTGCCCAAAGCTCGAGCACATTGATATGGAGAGATTTTTTGAGCTGGGACCAGGAGCCCTGGGTCCTGAGAACCCCGAGATGGGCTCCCGGCATCTGTCATCAGCGTCTGGGAGGGGGGAGAAAGGCAGAAAGGAACTCCCCGGCAAAGGTTCTCCTGAACCGTCCACCATACCAAGTCCTGAGCCATAGGGTTGGAGACCAGAACTAGGTGATCTAGGTTGTCTACCAGCTGATCCCACTGAGACCGAAGCATCCACTGAGAGATTCTTATGTGGAGCTGAGCACGAGGGACTGTCTGAATGGCAGCCGCCATGAGCCCGAGGAGGCGAAGGACTGACCTGGCGCTGACCCGCCTGTGGCTTGATAACAGGTTTACCTGAGCCTGGATAGATGCCGCCCTGTCCAGCGGCAGAAAGGCCATGAACTGGAGCCTCCGGGACGGGATCAGATGGGACTTGCCCTGGTTGACGGTAACACCCAGGAAGGCAAAAACCTGCAGGGTAAGGGAAAGGAAGCGCAGGAGTTCCTCCCTGGACGAGGCCGCCAGGAGCCAATCGTCCAGGCACGGGAAATCCTGCACCCACTGGGTGCACAGGAAGGCTGCCACCACCGAAAGGCATTTGGTAAAAACTCGGGGAGCTGAGGAAAGACCAAATGGAAGGGCCTTGAACTGGTAGTGGTCTCCCTGAAAAGCAAAACGTAGGTATTTGTGGTGGGAAGGGCGAATAGGGATATGCAGGTAAGCATCCTGAATATCCAGAGCGCACAGCCACTGTCCCGGCCGAAGGAGGGGCTGAAGACTCTGAAGAGAGAGCATCCGGAACCTTTTGTACTCCACAAACAAGTTCAGGGTGTTGAGGTCGAGAATCGGCCTCACCTCTCCTGACTTCTTTGCGACCAGGACGAAATGGGAATAGTAGCCCGTTCCCTGAAGATGTGGGGGCACAGGTTCTATCGCCTCTTTCAGCAGAAGAGAGGAGATTTCTTCCCGGACCAGAAGATGATGTTCTATGATCCTGGGAGGGGGGTTCGAGGAGGTTTCCCAAGAAACTCTATTGAGTATCCTTCTGCAATCAGCTGGAGCACTCAAGTGTCTGAAGTGATCCTCTCCCAACCCGGCAGGTGGATGGAGAACCTCCCTCCTACCGGTTCCTCTGGAGGGCCCAGAGGCCATGGGAGAGGAAAGGAGTCAGGAGGTGCGAGGCAGCATTGCCGCTGAAGCCCCGTGCTGCTTTTTGGCGGGGGGCTTGGCAGCCCAAGGGCCTGACGCTTATTGGCCTGTTTTCCCCGAGGTTTCACTTTTTGCCGAGTACGTCTGCGAAAGGGATGACTATGAGCTTGGGGGGGGTTTGTACATGGAGTCGACAGATTTCAGTGCAGTACCCTTCTCCTGCAGATCGGTGAGGATGTCCTTGACATTGCCACTAAACAGCACTGAACCCCGAAGGGCACGTCCTGGATAGCAGACTGCACCTCCACGACCAATCCTGACACACTGAGCCAGGCATGACGCTGCAAACCCACGGCGAAAGCCAAGCTCCTACCGTCAGTGTCTACTGCATCGTATGTGGCACGAAGCATGTGCAGACTGACCGAACGTGCAGACCGGACTAGATTGGCCACTTCCTGCTTCGTCTGAGACTCAGGAAGGGAGTCCAACTTAGATTCTACCTCACTAAGGATAGTCTTCTGGTAATCCCCGATATGATCAACGTAATTCAGGGCCCTTATACCCAGAGTGGAGGAAGCATAGACCTTCTTTCCATACTGGTCCACAAGGCGAGATTCCTTGTCAGGTGGTGACGAGCTCAAGTGCTTGGGGTTAGCCGTCCGGCCGTGAGCGGGCACTAATCACGACCGAATCAGCTCAAGGGTGTGAATTTAGAGAGTCAACACCCTCTGAAGCCTGATAAAGCCTATCCGACTTACTAGGAAGAGGGGTTAGTGCCGACGGTTGCTACCAAATAGTGGAGACAAGGTCGGCATGAGGCTCAATCCAGGGTGGCATCAGGGTCGGAGCGGTCTCTGGCAGATACAGGTGCACAGCGAGTTTCTTACGCCATTGATCGGGCTCCAAGGAATGTCACTGATGAACCTCCTCTATTTTGTGCAGCAACTCCGTAAAAGAAGGATCCACCGGAGGTGACTTCGGAGGACTCCTTGGCCTGGGCTTATCTGGAGAGCGGGGCTCATCGTCCAGGTCGGAACAACCAGAGTCGTCCGAGGTCTCCGAGGAGGAGGAAGAAGACTCCTCCTCCCGAGGTAGGGGAGGAACGGACCCCTTGGGAAGCCCCCGGGGAAGTGTATCCTGCCCCGCCCCGAAACTGGAGGGCTCGCCTCTGGTATCCGGAGGTGGTGAGGGAGTCTCTCGTCTCCGACGTAGGGGTTCTGGAACCGGGACCGGTGTCGGAAGACAGCTCTCTACCTCCCTGGTGAGCTGAGCCTTGACCTCATCCCACCAGGAGGCTAGAGTCTCCTTCAAATCCACTGGCGACTGAGGGGGCGGTGGAGGAGGGGATATGGATATTGAGGATATCCGTAGTGCGCTTATCCATACCCCGAAGGCGGGTAACCCGGCGTCGGGTAGTAAGGCACCATGTACTGTGGCATCGGGTACTGGGGTGCCAGATACTGGGGCCCTGGGTATGACAGTGTCAGATAGGACGGGGTCGGATACCCAGGGACTGGGGGGTCTGCAGGGGCAGACAGCCCGGGAGGATGCCCGGCAGGTGGGCCTGGAACAGGAGGCCCGGCAGGTGGCAGGCCCAGCATCCGGAAGAGGGAGAGGGATGTCGCCTGGTGATGGCAAGACCGCGTGGGCACCGGCGTCCGAGGGGCCGACGTCAGGTCATCCGGCCCAGCAGGAGGGAGACCTGACGGGAGAGTGCCTGTATCCCCCACATCACCTGGAGAAAGAGGAGAAAAATCTCCGGGGTCAAACTGAGGAAACGCTGGGACCTTGCAGGGTGGCAAATGCTGTGGAGAGCCAGGGATGGTGGACAGAATGTTAGGGTCCGGCATCGGCTCCGATGCCGTGCAACCGTCGGAGAGGCTGATGTTCGACTTACCAGCGGAGTGCGGGCGGACATCGGAGGAGCCGTCGTCCGACTTAACGGAACCATTGCTCGAGGCAGGCCGCGATGGAGGTGTGGTTTGGCTGGGAGGCTTGGGGGCCGTGCGCTGCCCAGAAGGGTCGAGCAACTTAGCGGCCTTCTCCGAGCGGATGTCAGAGGAGCCAATGTCCGGCTTACCGGAGCCACTCGCACCAGCAGGCCGCATGACGCGCCTTGCTTGGGAATGTAAGCCGCTTGCCTGAGGCACCGAAAAGCCCGAGCGTGAGCCAGATGGGTGGCTGATGCCATCTTGAAGCGGTCCCCTTGGGGAGACGTTACCTGGAGCACGGCGACTCCAGCCGAAGTCACGGTGGTCGAGGAAGTGGAGTCCCGAACCCGGTGCTTCTCCTTGTCTTTCTTTTTAAGGTGACCCTCTGGTGAAGTTGAAGCCTGACAAAGCTTCTCCATCTCCTTTTCCATGGAGGTCATTTTCTTTTTAAGGATGTGGGCCTCCAGGGACTGCTGCCTCCGTCTGTGGGTGGCAGCGTTGAATTTCAGGCAGTGCTGGCACTTCTCCATAGGGTGATCCGGGCCCAGACAGAAGAGGCACTGGGAGTGGCTGTCCCTGTGTGAGAGTTGGGCGTCGCACGAGTTACACTTATTCTTGTGCTCGGAGGGTGTAGGGGATGACATACACCACAGAAATATCTGACAAAATTCGAACAAATCGAAGAAAAAAATGACAGTAGAACTACCGACGACAGACTGACGAGCAGTTGAACTTAACTGCGAAGCACTTACACAGCTAACGGCGAGAAAGAACTGGAAGGCGGGCATGGGGGACTGTCCCTTTATACTAACGTTACTTGACATTCACCTGACATGGGGGCGGTTCCCCGCCAGAGACTGCTAGTTAGAAATTTTTCCGTGGGGTCCTGCTGCTTGCCAGCTTCAGTCCTATATGTAATTACCTACTACAAGAGCCCTCTCGAAGTAAGATCTACCAACACTACTGCTATTCCTTGCAGGTGATGTAGAGGTAAACCTAGAACCTACCCACTCCACTCCACCCCAGCCCCATCTCTCAAATTACCAAGGGGTTTTAAAATAGTGCACCTAAACATATGCAGTATCCTGAACAATCTCACTACACTACAACCAAGTGTCTTAATGCTGCGACGAAATATTCTGATTATAATTGAAACCTGGCTGAAGCCCCACAACCTGGACGCAGAATTAGCTATCCGTGGCTACTCCCTCGTTCCGCATGACCGCCAAGGTAAAAAAAAAAAAAGAGGTGGAGGCACAGACATGTTTCTCTCCTCTCAGCACCAGTTCACCCCTGTCCAGCTCTCCATGCCCTCGCTGTCCATAGACTCCTTGCTCATCAAACTCTCACTCCCACACTCAATTCCATTATATGTAGCAGGGTCCTACTGCGCCCCGACACCCCATGACTGTCATATTGGACCACCTGAGCAACCTAAAGTCACTCAAATTTGGGGGCGAGCTACATATCCTAGTAGACTTCAATTCTAACTGGCTCTCCAATGCTAGCTCTAAGTTACGTGGCCACGTGAATGCTTTAAACCTGACCCAACAAATATCTGAACCCACACGATTAAATCACAAATCCCAGAACCACTACCTCTTAGACTGGGCCCTTACTTCACACCCACATTGGATACTTGAGGCTGGACTCCTTCCAGACTATCTAAGCAACCACTACATGATCTACGTGGTAAGGACAATATTCAGGCCCAAAGCACCTCCCCCGAGAATGCTGTTCACCAGGTCATACAAATCCCTTGACCTCGCAGCACTCTTAAATGACCTCTCAAACATCGATTGGTCCTTCATCCCGTGGGCATCCTCCAGCGACACTGCCCCTGAACTTTTCAACTCAAGTTTCCTCGCAGTCTGGGATTACCATGCACCGCTCAGAAGCACTCTAGTCAGGGGTGCCCACCTGCCCTGGGTCACTGCCAACATCACAGACCAACTCCATGCCAGGGACCAGGCCTGGAAAACTTATAGGGCTACTGGCACCTAGGCGGCACACCAACTCTACCGCTTACTCCGTAACTCCTGCACTAGGCTTCTCCATCAGGCAAAAGCAAACTACTTCAAGGCCTCCTTCCACACTAATATGAACCACCCTGCAAAATTCTGGAAAGCAATCAAATCACTCTTCTACCCCCTGCCCAGCCCCCCACCCCAGCCCTTAATGTAGCAGACTCCATCGTCTCTGAACCAGGTACAGTGGCCTCAGTTTTTAACTCCTTTTTTACCAGCTGCATGTCCTCTTCTATCCTCTCACCCCTCACCACCCCTCGATCCCGCCTCCCATTCCACCCACCTCCCGGCCTGTTGCTTCTCCTTTCGCTTGGTTACCCCAACCAAAGTACTGAAAGCCCTGCATGCACTTAATCCCTCCAAAGGTAAATGCCCCTCGTGTCTGGACTCCAAAATGCTCCATCTCTCTGCCCCTGCAATCGCCACCCCACTGGCCACTCTCTTTAATCTCTCTTTCTCGCTTGCTGCAATTCCATCTGACTGGAAACGTGCCATGGTCATCCCCCTCCCTAAAGGCGGTGACCCCTCCTCGCCGGGCAACTACTGCCCTATCTCCTTACTTCCCATCCTAGCCAAACTACAGGAGCACCTTGTTCTGTCACAACTCTCCTCATTTCTCGACTCATCCACCTTCTTCACATCCTATCAGTCTGGATTTAGGAAGTTGCACTCCAACCATCACCTCTCTTCTAAGGTTCACCGACAGTATTCTCACTGGACTGAATCACGGACACACCACCTCAGCTATCTGTCTACCTTGCCAAGGCTTTCAACACCATCTCCCATGCCCTTCCACTAACCAAACTCTTCCCATGCCAGACTCTCAGGAGCAGCCACCAGTTGGTTCCACTCCTACCTGGCAGGCAGGTCACAATCTGTACATACTGGCTCTCACAATTTCTGCCCCCCTCCCTGTACCTACAGGGGTCCCACAAGGCTCGGTCCTCGGCCCAGAACTGTTCTCAATTTTCCTGAACAACCTGCCCTCGGTATGCCCACACACATTCATTCACATGAACACAGATGACACTGTACTGTATGCATCTGGTCCCTTCCCCTCAGAAGTGGCCACTAGACTCCATGAGGACTTCAATGCTGCTCAGCTCTGCCTTCGCTCAAACCAGCTTTCTTAATCCCAATAAAACTGTCTCCCTAACCTTCAGAACTAGGCAGAGGCTCTCCCGACTCCCCACTTTCCATAATACTGATGGGACTCCCTTGGAAGCTTGTACCTCTTTCAGATACCTCGGGTCTGGTTCAACCAACACCTCGACTTTTCAGTTCATATTGACGCGATCCACAAGAAACTTAATCCCAAGATCAGCGCCTTATATGACAACAGGGCCTGCATCCCTCTGGCAATCCGCAAGGCAATCGTGCAGAAAATGATCCTCCCTATATTTGACTATGGGGACGTAGTATACAGCGCTCCCCCCAAGTCCACCTTAGCCAGACTAGATCCTCTCTTCCATTCCCTCTGCTGTTTTGCCCTAGACTGCCCTCCCACAACGCATCACTGCAACCTCTACAAGTCTCTAGACTTACCATCACTCCAGAATCGGAGACAAGTAAAATCTGGGCACAGTCCCTTCCCCCCTACCTCGAGTCCGCCTTCTCAGTTCAACCCCCC
Organism: Neoceratodus forsteri; assembly: GCA_016271365.2. Lineage (NCBI taxonomy): Eukaryota > Metazoa > Chordata > Ceratodontiformes > Ceratodontidae > Neoceratodus > Neoceratodus forsteri. The sequence goes on along the minus strand of CM057459.1, from coordinate 1,130,534,700 downwards.
TCTGCGTACCCACTCAGGAACACAGACTCCCGGCTTCTCCATGTCCCATGTATGTCCACATCAAAAGGCAAAGCTGCCTTCAATTACTGCATGCCTAAACTTTGGAACTCCTTGCCGGTAGACATTCCACATGCATACAACACCCGGCTCCTCAATCTCCTCCTCAAGTCGCAGTTCTCCTCCACCTGCACTTGCATCCAGCCCTGCTAGGAGACAAGTGTCCTCCACTACTATTTTATGCACCCTTTGCTCTCTCGGTATTGTACCTCTAATGGGTTACTATGTATGTGTTTTATGTATAGCTGAACGAAAACACCTCGGTACACGATGTTAGTACAAATCCTCCTCTGCTTGTTAACCACATTTACTGTATTGCAATCTCAGCACTGAAGCGTACTGGTTTAGCTTATTGTATTTATTGTACTTTCCACGCCTGTGATATTGTACTCATCCCATTCCCCCATGACACATCTGGAATGGAGCGGTACTCCGCTCAGTATATCCTGCTGGTAAAACTTTTAAATAAATAAAACCTGCTGGTCTCCACAGCAGAAAACCTTGGTGCCCAATATCTAGCTGGGTAAATGTACGTCTTGGCTGCCACACTGACAGGTGACATTTAACATATACAAGGCAGGCCAGCCCACTGGTTTTGCGACGGCGCTACAGCAGGCGGTGATGACCGGGTCTGGGCGAGCCCTGAGGGGTGGGATGGCCAGCTGGGGAAGGAGGATCAGCGTCCGGCTGGGCTGGCTCTCCTCCTTAGTGGGGTGAGGAAGAGCCCGGTGCTCAACTGTCCCCTGGCGGAAGCGGGGGAAGAGGCAGCCCAAGCTGGCAAGGTTGAAGAGACATGATGGACATTGGTGCGAGCGTCATGACATCACTGCATGCCGCATCTCCCAAAGGAGATGAACAGGAAGCATGCCAAGTCACGCAAGATGACTGCCAGCCTCCGCAGGCCCCACACTCTGTGACTCAGGCACTCCCAAACATTTGGATCCAGTCCTTGTGGGTCGAGGTACTACCTGCTACCCTGCTACCAAGGGCAAGCCGTGGGGGACTATAAAAGATGTAAGCCCTGAGAGAAGCCAGGGTAATGGGGTTGGGAGGACTGGTGGTAAGGAGGGCTGACTGTTTTTGGCTCCACTACCTCCCCAGGAAGGCCGCTCCATGTATCCATAACCCTCTCCATGAAAAAATACTTCCTCACATTACCTCTGAGCCGTCCCGTCTCTATCTTCAAATTGTGCCCTCCTGTTCTTGCACATCTCTTTTCCTGAAAGACGCTACCCTCTTGGACTTTGTTGACTCCCTTGAAGTACTTGAAAGTTTCTATCATGTCCCCCCTCTCCCTCCTTTCCTTGATGGTATACATGTTAAGCTCCTTTAATCTCTCTTCTATATCTTCTGGTGCAGACCCTGCACCATTTTAGTTGCCCTCCTCTGGACAGCCTCCATCCTGTCTATGTCCTTGCAGAGATGGGGTCTCCAGAACTGCACGCAGTACTCCAGATGGGGTCTCACCAACTGTCTGTACAGAGGGATAACAACTTCCCATTTTCTACTGGTGATGCCTCTCCCTATGCATCCCAGTATCCCGCCAGCCTCCTTACTGCCTTCTCACACTGCTTGCCCATTTTTAGGTCATCTGATATGACTACCCAAGGGTCCCTTTCCATTTTTGTTGTTGTTAGTATCCCACCCCCCCACTGTGTACCCTTTCCCTGGGTTTCTGTTTCCCAGGTGCATTACTTTGCACTTCTTTGCATTCAATCTAAGCTGCCATACATTGGACCATTCCTTCAACCTTGCCGAGTCCCTTCTCATCCTTTCCATCCCACCTTCTGTATCGACCCTGTTGCAGATCTTTGTGTCATCTGCATAGAGACATACTTTTCCTTCCAGTCCCTCCGCAATATCACTTATAAAGCCATTGAAGAGGATCGGTTCCAGTACTGAACCCTGCGGTACTCCGCTATTAACCCCCCTTTCTTCAGAGTGGACTCCGTTTACTATTACTCTCTGCATCCTGTTGTCCAGCCAATTTTTTACCCAGGCTACCACCCTGGAACCCACTCCAAGGCTGGCTAACCTGTATATTAATCTTTGTGTGGACTGTGTCAAATGCCTTGTTAAAGTCTAGGTAGGCCATGTCCACAGCCCCTCCCTGGTCTACCACTTTGGTCACTCAGTCAAAGAAATCTATTAGATTTGTCTGACACGACCTTCACACTGTGAATCCATGCTGCCTTGGGTCCTGTGCCCCGCTGGCCTCTAGGTACTCAACAATTCTTTCTTTCAGAAGTGATGCCATCATTTTCCCTACCACTCAGGTCAAACTATCAGGTCTGTAGTTTCCTGCCTCTGCATTGCTCCCACTTTTGTGAAGGGGAATTGCATCCACCTTCCTCCAGTCCTCAGGTAACACACCATCTTCCCATGATTTGTTAAAAAGGGTAGTCAGTGGTGTCACTTGTTCTCCCCTTAGTTCTTTTAGAATTCGGGGGTGAATCCAGTAAGGCCCCATTGCTTTGTCCACCTTCAGTTTTAGGAGTTATTTTAGGACCCTTTCTTCTGTGAATGGACTGGAATCGACCCCCCTATCCAGAGTGCTTCTATTGTTTGGTTTAGGTATGTCCCACTCCTCCTCTTTTATCAATACTGAACAAAAGTATTCATTCAGTATCTCTGCCTTTTCACTGTCACCCTCTGCCCACCCAGCCTCCCTCCCTCCCGTTTATTAAGCATCACTATTCCTCCCTCGGTCTTTCTTTGCTCACTTATGTACTTATAAAACGTTTTATCTCCCTTCTTAACTGAGCTGGCTATCTTTTCCTCAGTTTGGGCCTTTGCTACTTTGACTGCCTTCCCCACTTCCTTCTGCATTAACTGATAAGAGTTCTCTGTCCTGCTCCTTCAGTGATTTCTTATACTTTATGAATGCTATCTTTTTTTCTCTAACCTTCCCCACCTCTTTTGAGAACCAGTGTTTTTTTCCTTCGTTTTGTTCGTTTATTTGCTTCACACAGAGGCTTGTTGCACCCGTGATGGCAGTTTTGATTTTGTCCCCATTGTTCCTCCACCCCTCCTTACTTCCCTTTTGCTAGTGCATTCTTTAGGCTCTCCCATTCTGCCAAAGTCAACCCTCTGAAAGTCCAGTACCCTTGCCTTTGTGTGGCTTGACTCTATGGCTGTGTTTATTGTGAACCACACTATCTGGTGGTCGCTTGTTCCCAGATGGCTACCCACTTCTAAATCCAAGATCCTCTCACCTTCCCCATTTGAGAGTACCAGGTCTAACACTGCTCCCTCCTGAGTGGGTTCCAACACTAGCTGCCTGAGTCATGCCCCCTGTAGGGCATCGAGAATGACTCTGCTCTTGTATGTGGCTGCAGCAAACGTGCTAGAGTTAACATCTGGCATATTCAAGTCCCACATCAACAATATCTCCCCCTTTTTTTGCCATTCTAGGGATGCCTCCTATCCTTTCCTTGCCCATTTCCTCCCCCTGAGACGGGGGTCTGTATACAACCCCTGTGTGGACTATGGTGCCATTTCCTGTCTCCAAGGTGACCCACAGTCCCTCCTTTCCTCCCTGTTTAACCATTAGTTCCATTGCTTTGATCCCTTCCCTTATGTAGAGAGCTACTCCTCCTCCTCTTTACCCTCCCTGTCCCTCCTGTAGATTGTGTACACTGGTATGTTGACATCCCAGTCATGGTTTTCTGTGTACCAGGTTTCTGTGACTAACAAGATATCCAGGCGTCCCTCTTCCATCAAGGCCACTAGTTCAGGAAGCTTGTTACCCAGACTATGGGCATTGGTACTCATCACCCTCCATTTTTTTGATGGCCTTACCCCTTTTAGCCCCATCCCTGTACTTACTACCTTTGCCTTTTTCTCCATTTACCCCTGCCCTGCCTCCTATTGACCTCTCTGCCTTGGTTTTAACCTCGCTAACTACCCTGTTTTTTAAGGAGAGGCTGGGAATTCCCTGCTCCTTTTCAGTGCCTCCACCCTTGATGGCCAGTGATGACACAGACCTTAATTAAGGAGATGGTGCATTCAATAGATCATATTACACAGTACGTGTCAGAACTCCTCATTTAACTTATTGGGAACAAGGAACACATAGTGAATATTATGAGTAAGAGGGCAGACAGAGGGTTTAATTGTAAAACTTTTTGCAGCCACTTCTTGTTTCCTGTCTTAATGAGATTCATTTCCCTCTGAGTGCATCTGTGGCATGGAATTATGCCTTGTTGTGCAGCTCCACTCTTGAAGCCTTTGTACTGGTAACTAATTTGCCAAGCTGAGTTTACCTTTTGATTGCCTATCTGGCTGGTCTCCTAACTATTAACCAATTTCCAGTCTATGCACAGGCCTACTAGAGCTCTTTGCACTATGCATACATGATGAGAGAGAGAGTACAAGCTACAAAACGTTATCAGTATCCAGTGGAACTTTCCAGGATTGATAGACCCTAGTTGGTACAAATGGGAAGCCACTGGATAAACAATCTTGCATTGCATAGTACTGTACCGACTTGCTTAGCTGGATCTGGATGTTCACAGGGAATTGTATTCACCTGGGGTGCAGGCAGATGCTGTGATGTGTAATGCTTACTTATCTCCAGGACTCTGCAAATACAGCGAATACTTGTATTTATTTATGACTGTAAGGCAAGCTCCACAAACTATCAATAGGGAATCTGAGCCTTGCCCTTATACTGTATATATCCACACGCAATGTTTGGCTCCTTTTTAATGGATTACAACTACTCACTCTGTTTACAGTGTTCTGTTGCTTTGGTCATGTGTAAGATTGCTCCTAACATTCACTTTTATTTAGCTTTCATAAGTGTGTGGTTTCCTTTATATCTATGAATGAAGTCCATTTTTGGTTCCATAGCATTCAATTATAGGAATGTGTAATACATAAAAACACTGACTGTTATATGCACGGCTATGTTGTGAGAAATGGGCAGACTGGGTGGGCCAAGTGGTCCTTTTCTGCCGTCAAAGTCTATGTTTCTATGTTAACATATGATTGCTCCACTTTCTTTACCAGTTACAGTTTGCATGGAATCTTGATCACAGATAATCAACTGTACTCAGTGAGTTTGTTGGACTAATGACAAGTTTAGCTGTATACAAAATAAACAATACATACATTTAATATGATTAGATTATGGACTAGATAGTCTGGGATTCAGTATAATCCATTTATGCTAACCTTTGCATAGTTTTAATAAATCGCCTTTTTATTTGCTAAACTTAGTGCAGGAACAGCCAATGCTAACAACACAGTTCAATCCAAATCAAGAAGTCTAATAGTTCAATAACAGACTGCTTCTCTGAACTATAGGTATAAGTATCTGTGTCTCTAATTCATGTTATTTTTTTTCCCTAATTCAACACACAGTTCTGGGTTCCATAATACTGAGTGAGAAAAACATCTTCCAGCAAACAAATGCCCAATGACTAGAAAGCACCTTGAGTTTACAAACCCCAGAACTGTTAGTACTGTGTAGTACTCCCCCGCCCCAAAAATAAACAAAACACAACAGATAACTGGGCACGTGCTAGGCTAGCAGTTAACCAGCTTGTTTCTCTTACTGACACTGAAACTTGTTGCTAATCTTTAGTAACGGAGTAGCTTTTGGAGAATTACAATAATTATAGAATAAATATAGAAATATAAATGATTCATTCTTGTGCATGTGCGTGACATCTGTATTTTTCTTTATTCCTGCACCTATCCCTCGTTGTGTGTCCACGACGTCTCTTCTTGTCTGTGAGCTGGTTTTACTTGGTGTTGCACTGTTATTCTTCATGGTGTATGTCCATGACATCTGTATTTTCCTTTCTGATGTGCTGTGACTCCTTGTCATATGTATTTTATTCTTCTGGTAACCAGGTAAGGCGCACTATGCAGAAGTGCCTTTTTCAGGGGTGAGCACTGGGGAGGTTAAATGACTTACTCAGAGTCACACAGTAGCTAGAGACGTTTTTTTAAGCGAATACTGCCTCTGGTGCAGCACTGCCTCAGAGGCAGATGACGTAATCCCACCCCCCGCTGTATCTCACTGGTTAATACCTTCTGAAGGCTGTAACTGAATTTGCTGCCTGTTGTTGCTGATTGGTTATTCAAGTGGTCTCTAAATGGTCCTCCCAAATGTTTTTTCTTGCTCTGATTAGGTGGTTCTAGCCTGCCCGTTTGGCTGACATACACAAAATGCCTTTTTAACCCTTGAAGGGCCACAGACTGTTACATCAGTCCAGAACTCGTATACATTCTAATTCTGTTGGCAGTCTAAGGGTTAAGACACTTTTTAAATGAAAGTTACCACTGAGGCGGATCCACCTCCAAAGGCAGCCCTGCCTTTGAGGCAGGAATGGATAAGGCTGCCTCCTAGGCAGTGCTTTACACTCTCTAGCTAAAGACCTGAACTTCACTGCTGTGCCAGCTTGGTGGTGTAGTGGAAAGGTGTACCGTCTGATAAATGATAGGTTGAGAGTCTGCATCCACACAGGGTCACCCAAGTTCTCTTTTGCCAGAATTTTCACTTGAGTGGTGATCCATGTCAGCACAGTGTTAAAATAGTAAGTATGTAAGAAAAGGACTTGGCTGTGCCTCAAAGGAAATATTCGTTTAAGAAATACATTGCAGATCTGTCTCCAATGCAAAACTTTATTGTTGCAATTATTCTTTCTCACAGCTACAGTAAGTCCCTTTTCTTATATACTTACTAGTCCAACACCATGCTGCCATGAATCACCTCTCAAGTGAAATTCTGACAAAAGAAAACTGAGGGGCTCTTATGTGGATTCAAACTCTCAACCTCTTGTTTATCAGGCTGTAGAACTTTCAATTACACCACCAAGCTGGCACAGCAGTGAGGCTCATGTCTTTAGCTACAGAGGTTAAAGCCCTGCCTGGAAGGCAGCCCTAGCCATTCCTGCCTTGGAGGCAGATCAGCCTTGGAGACAACTTTCATTTAAGAAAATGTGTCTTTAAAAAAGGCACTTTCTGTATGTCAACCAATCAGGGGCAAGCTAGAACCCCCAATCAGAGCAACAAAAAACAAGTGGGAAGGTCCATTTGGAGACTAGATGAATAGCCAGTCAGCAGCCTCAGTTACTGTCTCCAGATGGTATTAACCAATGAGACACAGTGGAGGGTTCATACTAAGGTGAGAAATGAGTACGAAAGCTTAACAGCCCGTAAGAGCTCACATACTAGTCACAATCAATAGTAAGTCAATTGATTACCAGATGACAAGTAATTGTCTAATCCTGCCTTAAACTGTACCTCGTCTTTACTTATAATGATATACAATGGCAACTTATTCCATGGTTTAATCACCCTTAAGGTAAAAAAAAAAATTCCTTTTGATGTAATTAAAGGATTGACTCATTAATTGAAGTGGGTGACCTCTAATATTGTAAGATGACTCCTTGAATGTTAAACCTAAATCTATCATTAAAGCAGGGTTTTGAACTACATCATACAGAAACAACAAATCGCCACGTAACCTACGTGTTTCTAAAGAAAACAGGCCAAGTTCACTTAATCTGGCTTCGTATGAAAGATGATTCAGGCCTTGAAGATGTTTAGTAAATCTACGCTGAACTCTTTCTAGTTGGTATAGGTTAGCTTTTTTGTAAGGACATCAGAGCTGCGATACATATTCCAAGTGAGGCCTAACATATGCCCTGAACAGTGGCATTAACACCTTAGGATGTTTAGAGGTAATATTACGCTTAATAGACCAAAGACCTTTATTAGCCTTATTTATGGATTCATTTATATGATTTGAAAAATCCACATTGTTAGAGACGGTAATACCCAAGTCTCTTTCACCACTAGTCTCGCTAAGTAAGTGTTGCCCCAACATGTATGTTTTTTTGTGCATTAGTATTAACCAAGTGCATAACTTTACACTTAGAAATGTTTAACTTCATTCCCCAGGCAGTAACCCAATCAACTATTTTGTTTAAATCCTGCTGTATAATATCAGAATCACCTATGCTGGTGCATGGTCCACCAATCTTAATGTCATCTGCATATTTTATAGCAGATGACAAACAATTTGAGGTGGAATCAGAAATGAAAGTCTGAAATAGGCATGGTTCAAGCATCGACCCCTGAGGAACACCACTAGTGACAAAACCAATATCAGACAAATAGCCGTCAATACTCACTCTCTGAGTGCGATTTGACAACCAGTTTTTGATCCATATAATAATATATTGATTAACTTTTAAATTTTGTAATTTTACCTCTAAGGTCCAATGTGGCATAGCATTGAATGCCTCACTGAAGTCTAAAAAGATTACATCACAAGGGATGCTACTATTGATTAAGGAACTAATATTATCATAAAAGCATATCAAGTTAGAGTGACAACCTCTTCCCTTTCTAAAACCATGTTGCTCCAAGTCCGCATTGTTCAAGATAGGACTCAATACATCTTTAATTAAACTCTCCAATAACTTACAGATAAGGGAAGCAAATTTTAGACCCTTTTTATATGTAAGAATAACATTTACAATTTTCCACTGCATAGGAACAAAGCCCTCAATCAGGCAAGAGGCAAATAATAATTTTAGTGGAATCAATAGACCGGTAGAAAGTAAAAAGAATAAATGTCCAGAAATGTGATCTGGTCCCATGCTAGTTTTCCCTTTTTGTAATTTGATTTTATTTTCTATATCAATAATCTGAAAAGTTATATGTTCCAAACAATTAGCATCTGAGCTAATAACAGAAGTATCCAAAGGTGCATAATGTTTACAGAAATTCAAATTAAATAAATCTGCCATTTCCTTAGAGTCTTGAATAATTTGATGATTTACTTGTATTGGGCCCACATTACATACCGTTTTTTTTTTAAGAGTTAATATAACAAATGTCTTGCTATTTGATTTTGTAGCTTTTGTAGCCAAATTATATTCCCATTTCATTTAGTGCTTTTTATAGCAGACTTACATAGTTTTTGAACCTTAACTTATTCAGTCCAGTTTTTAGAGGTCTTACATTTGAGATATTTAATATATTTCTTCGTATTTTGTTTTATAAGTTTCTTTATGGATATAGTCATACCAAATAATGTCTAGCAGATTTAAATCACATGCCTGCTTTTTCCCACGCTACGATTTGCAAACCGATTCACTTTCAAGTCTTTTATCACTGAATGCCACATTGCCTTGATGATTTTTTTTCAAATACAGGGTTATTTTTTTTAGAAATATAAGAAGAAAGTGGCAGATTTGGGTTCCTGTGCACTCTGAATGATGTGACAGGATCACGGCAAGGAACTTCCGGTTTTCCATTTTTCGGACATGCAGCACAGATTTCAAAGAATTCTGGTTTAGTCATAAAGGCTTTATTTATTAAAACTTCACAGAAACAGGCACCAGAATTTAGTTCTTTTATGAACTACCAGCTTATATTTCTGAAAAACAGAGCTTTTTTTTTTTTTTTTTACAGCACACTTCCTGTCTCACGTTTTTGATGGGGACCAGCATGATGATGTAGAAGCTCCGTTTCATTAAAACTAAAGCAGCTGAACTATACAGGGCACTATTTGGTTTGTAAACATTATATTGTACAAAACTGTCATTTTACTTTTTTAAATTTGGGTTCTGTAGTAAAATTAAATGGCTCGTAAGTGCAGCTCAGCCAGTCAGACTGGCACTTCCAGTGCTCCACTCAGACATACAACTTTCCAGGGCTTCTAAGGGGTTAAATTTCAATCATGACTCTAAATATATATATATATATATATATATATTAAACAGTGAGTAAGATGACCCTCTATTGGCTGACACGATACAGATAGGTGTCTGCCTATTGGCTGGCTTGCAGTTTCACTGAAAACATGACTACGCCACAGGACGTCTATCGGAAACAACATATGGCATATGGAGACGTCTCAGGGCGCTACTGGCAACACAGGCTGCAAAGGTTAAGTGACATCTAGGGGCGCTAATGGGCAGAATGAGTTAAGGTAATTTGACCATGTTTTCCTAGCGAGTGGACGGAATTCTTAATAGCAGGAAGACCCCCCCCCCTAGATTTTAGTTTAAATTATGGTCAGGGTGGGATTAAGTCATTTGCCTCTGAGGCAGTACTGCCCCAGAGGCAATATTCATTTAAGAAAAGTGTCTCTTGCCACACAGTATGCAAGTGGAGGTTGTGGGAATCAAACCGAGGCCTGCAGGATATACCAAGCTCATTCACAGCTCATTAATCTAACCTCTAGGCTGTACTGCCAGCCCCGTGTCCACAGTTTCTCTATAACGGCTGTACTGTTTTTGTAATGTACTGCACTTTATATTTTAGTTGCTGCTGTGTTGACTGTGGCTCCTCATTGTGTTTGTCTGCAACTTCTCAAAATATCTGCTTGAAGTTATCAATTAGAATGTTTTGTTTAACCCAGTTTATTTTCTTTAATTCTACTATACTTTTCTATTGCAACTTGCTGTATTTATTTTTAATGCATTTTATCTGAACAATTAAGATTTTGCTGATAATAGAGATGGAGAAGGAGGAAGATGACTGTCATTTTTCCTGCTATTATTTTAGAAAATTTTTGAAAAATATATATAAAATAACTTAGTGACTCACAAGACTCGTCACTCCATCCTTTGTCTTGCAATTAATTAATTATAAAAAAATTATGAAGTCTTCTATCAATCTCTGTGCTCCATAGCCTGTGGCACTGGCGTTGGCACAAATTACTTGGTAGAGCCATGTCTCCCCCCCCCCAACCGTGGTTGCAGCCCTGCTAAACTGGAATACACACCAAGAATTGGGCAGCCCAATTTCCTAGTGGCCAGCATGCTTGTTTGCCATGCTGGGGAGCCAGGTTGGCACAACAGTTCAAGGACCTAGGCAGGACAGCAAGAAGAAACCGAGCACTCCACTATGATGCACTGCTGGACTATGAATGTATCAGTGTATATTGTTTAAAACAGCAGTGCAATATAAACTTTGTTCTCACTGTTTGAATAGGTTTCAAAGCTAGGGTAGAGAAACCCCTAGAATGTGATTGGTGGAACTCAGACACATAATGGTGCCTTTATTACAGTATAACTGCACAGGTTAGTTAAATTGTCTTTCCATGGCTTTTTTCACCATGTTATAACAATGATAAAACACTACAGGACATGCAGTTCTGCTGTAGTAACCACACTTCCTGATTAGTCAAAGGCATACAATAGGATTTGTAACATGGGAGAAATATGAGCACCTCAGGGAAGAAAGGGGATAGGTGTAATAGGGTCAGGTGGTGCAAGAGCAACACAGCATTATGGCACGATAATGCCGTGTTGCCTTAGAACGCTCAGAGCAATAATACCCTGTTGAGCGAGGGAAGGAGTCAATGGATTAGAAATAGGTCAACCAATAGGTGGCGCGATGAGCAGAGGAGAAAAGGGAACTGGCAGGGGTTGAGACGAACAGCAGAAATGTCTATGTCGCTGCGGGCACCGTACAAAATGGGACAGAGGACAGAATAGGGAATTGTGCAATTTTGAAGGCAGTGAGCGAGTGAGGGCATATTGTAGAAGTCGCCAATGGATGCAAAAGAGCACAGGAACGGGCCAGGGGAATAAGAGGTCAGCGTGAGGGAGACGCGAAACTGTCAACATGTGAGAAAGTGCCACCTGTAGGTCGGACTGATGAGGGCGAGGTGAGGCAAAAAATCGCTGTGTGGGCAAGAGTGCGAAATTGAAATCAGTGGAGAGAGGAATCGGTAGGAGAGAACAAGTGCAGAAGGGCAAACCGTGGAGCGTAGAGTGGTGCAAGTCGCGGGAGGCACACAACAATAGTGGTAGCAGATGTGAAGGGTAACACAATGCATGTTGAAAATCCATGAACAGGGAAATGGAGGAGAAGTTCCGTGGTGCTGTCAAAGCACCACCTATTGGTGGTAATCGTCATGCATGCAGGGCACGGAGAACAGAACTGGCAGTCTTGGGAGAATATGAAGATATGCAGGGACATGTTGCCCAGGATGCACCAGAGCAGCGATGTTGGAAACAAACAAGGGTAGAGAAATGGAGTAGCAGCATAAGTACCAGAGTCGGAGGAGCAAACATAGTTGTATGCGAATAGTTATAGATACACCAGAGATGAAAGATTTTAAAAGTGAGTACGCCACTATATTGCTACGTTGATCGGGTGATCAAGCATGCTGCCGACAGTTCCAGCAACAGAAAGGCAGGAAAAGTAACAGACATCCCCCATAACTGTAAACGTTAAATAAGTGCTTCTGGTAATTACTGTTGTACAGCAAAGAGCAGAGCATCTGACAAATAGTCAAGTTGCAGTTGCCATGTTACAAGCGCATTAATCCCCTCTGAAGGTGGCATCTAATGGGGGGGTTAATGCATGGCTGGACCATTGTACGCACTCGGCCTCCAGCCTCGTGCCACAACGTTCCCAGCCATGCATTAACTCCCCATTAGATGCCACCTTCATCAGTGATTAATGCTTACGTGTTTGTTACAGCAGAAAAGTACACCCTGTCGTGTTATTTACTTAACCCCTACTGTCTTTCAGTCTCATTAATTAGTAGTCTATGAGGGGCACTGATGAGCAGCTAACCTGCAGGATGTTTCTAACCACAGCTCCATCTCCATTCAGTTTTAAAAGTTCATAAAATGCAGTTCCACTGTTCTAAAAAATTTTAAATGTGATCAGTAAGCTGTCTGAACCTACCATGTACGAGTATCTGGCTTCAGCCACCAGGAAGACACCCCAAGGAGCGACAAAAGCTGACAAAAAAGGAATGCCGCTAGTGCAGGGAGAAGGCCACAGGACAGTCATGCTGTTGGCCCTGAAAATGGAGGCCCCAGGGTGCACTGTAACAGAACATATTGGCCACCCTGAGCCCAAAGTTGGATGCTGTCTCAGGAAAGCTGGTGGAACTCTCAGAAAAAGCAGAAGATCAAGCAAAATAGCTGCCACAGGTTGAGCCGAGGTTATCCACGGCCAAGGGCAAAGTGAATCCCCTGCCTGAGAGAATAACACAACTAGAAATGGAGACTGGAGACTTAAAGGATCAGCTTGATTATCAGGAGAATTACCAGTGCTGTAGTAATCTCCAATTTCCGGGCTTCCTGGAAGGTAAGGAGGGACAAAGTGCACAGGACATTTGTCCTTTGGTCCTGCCAAAGCTTCTGGGGCTGTAACAGATAGGTGGGAGATTTAAAATTGAGAGAGCACATGGGGCCCTCACCCCTAAGCCCCTACCAAAGGACCCACCTCATTAGATAATTCCTTTATGAGGCTCCACCATTTTGGAGATAGGCAGGCCATTTTACACGCTTTTCGTAGGAAGCAAGCACTGATCTATGAGGGAGCCCAAATACATAACCACCAGGACTTTTCTCGGAGACTGCAGTGCAGGAAAAAACTTTAATCCTGGCCAGAATGCTTTCAGAGAGAGGGGAAAGTGGATTTCCAATCTGCATTCCCAGCCACTATACGCATTCAGACAGAAGGGGAAAACTATACCTATTGGGAGGTGGATAAGCTAAAGCAGTTCGTGGGAGACCTGGACAACAAATCAAGCTAGTACTGAATTATTACCTTGGGGATATGGCACACTTCGGAATGGATCATCACATGCTAATTTGCTCTGGATCAATGTTCTATCATCAAAGAATTAAATGAATGGCCCAGGAATAATACAACAATGGAATTATAGTCAAGGCCCCAATTTTTCGGTGGCACTTTGTGACCAAATTCTGCGGCAGGGTTACCATTTGCCGCAGACCTTCTGCAGCACTGGTTTGTGATTTCTGCGGCAGTTCTGTGGCAACAATGTACTGCCACGTTGCAGCATCCAGACACTGTATCCATGGCCATGGCAAATGGGATGGTGGAATACACAAAACAACTTATTCATAAAACAGACCCTCAGACTTTTATAAATAATATGTTTTTTAAAAGTTAACCCCAAATTTTCAAGAGAGTCTTTTTATGACCCTTCCTTCTGAGCATGGCAGGTGTCATTTATAAAGTACTGGACACAATGTAATTTTGCACCATAAGTGCAAAACTCCTTTTTGGCCAGGATATGGGAAATGACAGCTGTCGTGTTCATGAGGTTGTGTGAAAAAATGGCCATGCTGCAGATTTGGGTTGAAATGTTTAAAATCGAAAGACATTGTTGGACGGGTTTCTGCTTTTCAGGATTAAATAAAAAATATAAAAATGTGTGCGTCTCTGTTTTTATATTCTAGTCGGATAAAAACTGCATCAGACACCTTTGCATTGTGTGGTTTCTTTGTTCATTTGTTCACAACTCAAGTATATACAGTACATAAATAGCATACAGATGCCTCCATTTCCGTCAGCCCTATAAGTTATTAATCTTATTAGGTGATATAGCCTCCAAGACAAATTATTCTTTGCGAGTTGGTCCATGGGTGTGTGAACTGCAGCATCTCGGTGTGTGGTGGGGCTGGGGACGCAGTTGCACATAGTCACTTAGGTTCTGCATTGGAGCTGCAAATTAGTAAAGTTAATCAGGGGAAAAACAGAGCATTCAACGTGCGTCCAGTGGTCCCAAGCATGCCTCAGTCAGACATCATATCTTTGAAATATCACATACAAAGAGGTAATGTTTTTCATGAGGCATGACATTTTTGCTGCAAATTAGAAAACAAAAATATTCTTCATGAGTACAGATTGCTCTGCACACCCCCCCCCATTCTGCAGTTCACTTATTCTTGAATTTAGCTTTTAGTGAGTAATAGAATTTGACGGCAGATAAGGACCACTTGGCCCACCCAGTCTGCCCATTTCCCTACCTAATGGATAAGCTGCAGATCCTAGTTAACCAGCAGCCTACTTCTTTCTACCCCACCCCCTAGAATTGCCTTATGGCTGTCCCATGCATGCTTGAATTCAGTCACTGTTTTTGACTCCACAACTTCCTCCGGAAGGCAGTTCCATGCATCCACAACCTCTCTGGAAAAAATACTTCCTTACATTACCTCTGAGCCGCCTCTATCTTCAAATTGTGCCCTTGTTCTTGCACACCTCTTTTTTTGAAAGATGCTACCCACTTGGACTTTGTTGATTCCCTTGAGGTACTTGAAAGTTTCTATCATGTGCCCCCCCTCCCTCCTTTCCTCGAGGCTATACATATTAAGCTCCTTTAGTCTCTCTTCATATAATAACACCAATGGCTTGTGCTACAGAAACCGAGACATTGGTATGCTTTGTGCTGTTGAGGGGTTTGGAGTTTGTGGTGGGGAATGCAAATATATAAAAAAAAAAAGAAAAGAAAAAAGAAAATATATAATTGTTTGTAAACGTAAAAATAAATCAGAAGCTAAACATGACAGACAGCATTTACAGATGGCATTTATTATGTGAGTTATGTGAACAGAGGAGGCAGCCTATTCTATTCAGCTGAAGAAACAATGAATTTACACAGCAATCAATTATTGTGTAAAATAAAAGTTGTATGTATCTGGGTATTCTGAAATATAACTTCTATGTCTATGAGTGTCAAGTTAAAATGTGGACTAATTCAGGATTCCTTCCCATTCAGTTGCTGATTTTGAGAACATATAACAGAAGAATTTCTGTCTGTAAGTGCTATTTGACATGTTTAGCTTCCATTTCTTTACATTTACAAAAAACAGTTACAGCAATTACCCGCTTCACCGTGCTCTGCAGATCTGTGGCTCGAGACAGCAGTTTGGAATAGCTGATCTTAATTACGAGCTTCAACCCCTGCCGTTACTCCAGGAATTACATCAGTGGCAACCCCAGGCACGGAGGAGATCGGGGAGAGAATGAATATATAAAGCAAACATTGCTATGACTTTGCCATTGATCTTTAAATTTGCTGGGGACATCATTATGGAATTTTATCATGCTAAAAATAACAATAATACCCTTCTGGACAGACCTCTGCTCCACTGACGAAATGTATTTGTGCAATTCTGGGCTGGTTATTATAACATATAGAGCAACAATGGATTTCAGTAGGCATCATTTTTTTTATCTCATTCAAAAAAGCAAGTTTGCACAGTGCATTTTTTTAAAAACTTTATTTATCCCAGATAAATGCTGAGATGCAACATTTCCCTTCGAGCTGGGCCCTTCCTCAAAACTAGGTGTAAGTAATATCAGCAAAAACAAGGAAAGAGCACCAGGGACAGGTGGCAACGGTGCTGCAAATGCCAAACAAGTCCTGCCAGAAAAAAGGCACAGCACCCATTGCAACGAACTGAAGCCAGGACATAGTACTTGCATAAATAACTGGTAATTTATTGGAAAAGAGGTGCAATTCACAGCAGCAGCATAAAAACAGACATAGGTCTAGTGGAAAAAACACTACATAAATACATAGTGTGTTTATGTAGCATTTTTTCCACTAGACCTATGTCTGTTTTCTGGTTGGACGTGTAAGTAATATATAACTGTCTGGCAAAAAACATTCACTTTTTTTGAGGCAGGAGTACCTTTTATCTTCAGGACAGCAGTTCTCCTAGTGTAGCAGTTTACTTTCGTGCTGGTACAGTGGGTGGTATGAACAATCCCGATGCTCAGAATCCCACCGCTCATTTTCCCCTCCGGTACGATTTGCAGATGTCCTAAAACCCCGCCATGTAATCAGTGGGTTCAGACCTAAGGACTGTCTTATGTGGACTGCCAAAGCAGAGGTGTCAGCAAGACAGTATGCAGTGTGCAAAAAAACACAATTGTATTTTATATTACCGTGGCTATGTAAATGCCACTGAACTTCCCCCTTCCACTTTACTCGATACCATCCCCAGGAAACCGGTCCCGGTCCTGAATGAATTTCCCAACCAAAGCATGTTAGCCCACCAGTCCTGGCCACAGGTTCAATCCCCAATCACTGATTTCCAAACCTTATTTCTGGGGAACCTCATTTCTCCAAACTCCCCACATTTTCAGTTTGTTTAGTAAGACAAGTAAATTAGACGCAAGCTCTGGTCAGAATGTCAGTGTGGCAGAGTTATTTTTTATTGGCAAAACATGAATCTGATTACTGGTTCACAGTGCAATATTACTATGTATCTAATATAAAAATCGGAGCTATTGAAAAATAACACTGACACACTGACATTCTGACCAGAGCTCACGACTTACTTTGGCTTAACGAACACAATGAAAATGTGTGAAGCTTGCATTTTGCCACTGGGTTCGAACTTACTTAGGCTTACTAAACACTGAAGATGTGGGGAACTTGCGCTTTGCATTTTGCTGCTGGGATCTAACACACTGCAACTGTGTACGGAAAGGAGCACTTTGCACATAGAAATTATATATCAAGCCAGTCTGCCCTTTTCTCCCATCTCAGACTTAGTTGCTAAGGGAAGGGGAGCAGGACGGAGTGCCACTGAGTGGATTTGCTGCTGTGGAGGAGGGTGAGATGAACAAAGTGTCACTGAGTGACCTATGTTGCACAGGCCGGGCATTTTTAAAACTATATTGGGTGCAACAGGCAATAGAAAGAAACAACTGCCAGCAAGTTCCATGGTTGCTTTAACTTCCCTTGGTGGTCAGTTGTAAATTTCATAATTGGCCGCGAATTCTGCGGGATGGCTACAAAATCTGGCTGTTCACGCCTGTGGAATCGCAGAAAACCTCGGGCCTTGACTATAATTTGGCATGTTTGTAAACTTTTTGAATACCAGTCAGCCTAGGTGTTTTGCATTGCGCCCCTCCCCACCCCCGGACATACGTGGCAGGTGGTTGTGTGATCCAAAATGGCACCGATCACATAGATCTGTACATAAACTAACTGATGACTTCCCAGGAGGCACCGATGTTGTAGAGGCCTGCCAGAGACATATCATGGGCACCAGAGGGATGTGCTGTTATCAGACTATAGGAGCCTGGGTCCGAGTGGATCTGAGCTGCAGCAAAGAGCTATGCGAAGAATTGTTGAGGGATTCCTGGTGTCCTTTATCCGGCAGCATGCCTGGTAAGCGTGGGGGGACACGGATGATCAAGGGTGCCTCCCACCTTTGGTCCACAGCACTGACTGGTGACAATGGGAAATGTACACTCTAAGCCAATACTGTCTATTAAATATTTGGGGGGGGGGGCTTGGAAGACCGCAGATTCGGGGGGAGGGGGTTTGGATAAGTGGAAATTTGGGGAATATGGTGCGTGGTCACTGATAAGGAAGGGTGTTCCCACCGTGGACTGTTGAGCAGACTGGGCTAAATTGGATGGAGTGGTGGTGGTGGAAGGGGGGGAGACAAAGGGGACAGGCCCAGTGGTCCGACATAGGAAGTGTTTGAGAGACCTACATCAGAGTGGGGGGGGGACACACAAGATTAAAGGCTCACAAGGAATGTGATATAAAGACTATTAGAAGAACACTACATCTGAGCCTTGAAAGGGAGAAAATGTAAATGTTAAGTAGACAATCACCCCTCTGCATTACCCCTGAAGTAGGGTGAGATAAGGGGGGTTCTATGGTATTTGTGAATCAGTAACTGTTCAGTATATTGTAAATGTAACTAAATGAGTGCTGGAGGTGAGATGTGAGATAGGAGATGGTGGGGAGGAGGAACAGACACAACAGAAGAGATGATACCAAACCAAAATATTGTGTGCATTGCAACAGGTGGTTAATTTGCCAAGGTGGCAAACTGGAGAGACAGGGTGGATGGAGAACTGGACCCCCAGCAGGTTGTGGGGGGTTCCAGAAATCTTAGGGTCTCTCTGCTGATTGCAGAGGACCAGCTGGTTGATAGTTCATGTTTTGTATGTGTTACATTTTTCTGTTCATGTATGCCTTTATGTGACCAATGGAAATGTGTGCATCTTACACTGGATAGTAAGGTGGGAAGAAGGATCTATGTGTCTGCTAAGGGAATATGCAAGCTAACTTAAGGGGGTCTAACCCTGCAATCATATCCTGGAATGCAAGAGGCTTCTCAGACCCTAACAAAAGGAAATGGGTCCTTACAGCTTTGAAGCACTGGGCAGTCCATGTGGCTCTACTTCAAGAAATGCACCTACTGATGGAGGAGCATAAGAAGTTGGTGGGTAGGGGGAGTTGGGGGTCTTCTGCTATGCTGCTTCTTATGACTCCCACAAGCAGGAAGTAGCCATTTTGAGCCATAAGAATTGCCCCTTGCAGGTGGAGAGTGTGTTGGCAGACTTCTGGGAGTGCAGGTACATTTTTGCACAGGGCAAGCTCCAGGAAACCTCTGTAACGAATGTGAGTATTCATGTGCCTGCTTGAGACAGGGTCTTATCAATGTATCCTGGATACAATGAATAAGGGGCAGTTTGATAATCTTATCATGGGAGATCTCAAATGTGTGATGGAATCCAGCCTGGACCAAACAAGGGGGTATTGCCAGACATGAGGGGAGTAATTAAGAGGTGGAAACAGAGGATGTTGGATTTGGACCTCTTAGGTGTTTGGAGAGTGGCTAATCCAGAGGCCAAGGAGTTTACCTTTTATTCAAACCCTCATAAGACATGGTCCAGGCTGGATTATATCTATATGCCTTGAAAGCAGTATGGACAGATTCGGGAAGTCTCATATAGCACCATCCACATGTCAGACCATGCTATGGTGATCTTGACATTATTTCAAGGAGAGGAGAAAAGAGCAAAACCAGGTTGGAGACTCCACACATATCTAATGGCAAGTGAGCACCGTTTACAAAATATTTAAAGGAACGCTGGGATATATATTGTGGTACCAATCAGGAGACAGACCCTTCAAAATCTATTTACTGGAAAACAGGAAAGGTGTATACAAGGGGCACGACTGTGAGTTATGCAGACAGCCATAAGGAAAAGAGGAGAGAGAGAGGCTCAAGTGGTGAAACTGAAGGATCTGGAAACAAGAGTCCTGGATGACCCCTCTGAGGATTTACAGGAAGAAACGTTGACAGTATGAGGGGCTCTTAATTTTTATTACTTAAGAGAGAAGCTAGCACCTCACTGTTCTACACTAGACGGCATATTTATGAGTGGGGCAATACACCAGGGAACTTGACCAGGAAAACTGCACTCAAAAGGTGAACCGTGCTGTTCCAAAAATGCACTGCAAAGTCAGTATGTCCAACCAAAGGGTGATTTATTCAGAGACAGCAATTGAATGGCCTACTTTAACGTGGTGTTGTCAGCCCCATTTTTCTGTTAAAAGCATTGTTCTTCAATTGCATTCTCTGAATAAATCACCCTCTGGTTGTACATACCGACTTTGCAGTGCATTTTTGGAGCAGCACTATTCAGTTTTTGAGTGTGGTTTTCGTGGTCACTTGTTCTATTTAGGACTGCAAACCCTCAACCTGCACCACACTCTCTACACCTGGTGCAGTTTTCCATTGGTTGGTTGACTAAACCAGGGGGACTGCTAGTAAGATTGTCGCAGGGTAGAAAGGGCTCCTGTACAATTCCTGCTATGATGGAGTTTAATTGAAAGATGGAAAATACAGACACACGAATCTGGGAAATATTTTGCTCCTTTCATCAGAAATTATGCCACGCAGAATGTACAGGAATGGAACACAGGGCCACTGCCTTCCTAGATATGATCATTTTACCAAGCCTGAATAAAGAACAACAACCGATTTTAGGGGCAAAGGTGTATGAAAAGGAGTTATGGGGTGTCCCGGGGGTGAAGAAAAAAGGAAAAGTAGGAGGCCCAAATAGGCTTGTCATGGAATATTATAAAGAACTCTGGGGAGACCTGGTGGACCTGCTGGTGGCAATGTTAGAGGAGGCAGTTGGGGACAGGGGAGTCAACTGCCTTGTGCCCAAAAGCTTTGGTTTATGTCCTGGCAAAGAACAACTGGAGTGTGCATCATACCGGCCCATTGCCCTCTTAAATTTTGATTTGAAAACATACGCAAAAGTGCTAGCTAAGATATTGGAACCAGCTTTGTTAAAAGGACAGTTATCTTACCACAATATGTGGAGATTACTGAATGTGATTCATTGGGGGTCTCAGAGCCCTGGGCAAGTGGTGGTGCTGTCCATGGATGCTGAAAAACTTTCGACTGCATACAGTGTCAATATTTGTTCGAGACCCTGAGGAGATTTGGGCTGGATGACGCACATATAGATATGGTGAAGCTACTGTAATGGAATCCTTGTGCACAAATCTTGGTGAACAGGGAACCATCAGAGGAATCTGAATTACAGAGAGGGACAAGACAGGGATGCCCCCTCTCCCCACTATTGTTTGCACTAGCCAATAACATTAGAGAGCAGCAAAGGCTTAAGGGTGTTGAAAGCAAATCAGGCTGTATGCATAATATAACTCTTTATGCAGATGACCTCCTGTTATGTATCACAGAACCAGAGGAGACTATTCCAGCATTACTGGATGTGGTGGGGGAATTTGCAACTTTTTTTGGATATGGACTGAATGTGTCAAAGCCATAACTCCTCAGGCTGGCAAAAGGGTGGGCTGGGGAAGAGGGCCACGTAACCCACAGGGGGCTAAAGAAGTGGAGAGGTGTTTCACATATGTTGGCATCAAGGTGGGGAACGACTTAGATGGTTTATATAATCTGAATTACGGAGCTTTATTGAGGGATATCTCAGCAGACTTTGAAAGACAGTGGGCCCTACCCATCTCCTGAATGGGCCAGATCAGCCTCATCAAAATGAATATGTTGCCTCGCATTTTGTATGTTATGCAGATGCTACCCATGGGGCCACAGGGGACGATGTTAAAAAGCTAGAATGGGACCTTATTTTATCTAGCAAAATAAGTGACCCAGGATGAGACTACAATGACTGAAGGGGAATACGGATAAAGGGGGATTGAACTTCCCCGATCTTAAGGGGTACTTATCTATACAACACAGGTACATTCAAGACTGGGTTAACCAAGGGAGGTGGGTATGGGGTGGACTTGAAAGAGAGGAAGCCCAGCTAAACTGGTGGCCCACCCAGATCCGGGGAGTCACACAGCATGAGAACTCATTGGTGGACCCGACTTTAGAGGCCTGGGAGCAAGTGTTGAAGTGCAGAGGTGCTGGGGAGCATCTGCCACTTTTTTATTTTTATTTAATGCACTTTATCCCCGATCCCCAGCCTGTTCACCATTGGTCTCTGCTCCCCCAGCCCCATCGGCCCACCTTCCCTAGGACTTACCAGATCAGCCTTGCAGTGCTCTACAGCCCCCCCCCCCCAGCAGAGGGACCCAGGCCCCTCCCCCTGTTAGGCCCAGGAAATGTTTAGTTCGGATGCAGCAGCCAAGCCCAGTGGGTGGGTGCGGGGTCTGTGTGCAGGGGATTCCTAATCTCTGCAGGCTGGGGCATTTTTCTGTCGTGTGGTCTCAGTCACCTGGATGCTCCATGGGGATGGTAGCTTGACGGACGCGTGTCAAGAGATGCAGCTAAGTCATCCCCTGGGAGCGTCCCCCACCCTAAGTAGCTGCCTAAGTGGCTCACCTCCTAGGAGGCAATATTGCAGTGAGAGCAGACGTCCCTCCCTACCTAGAGGGGGAGAGCATCTGTTGCATGCTCAAGAGGATCTGTCACTTTTGGCCCAGATAGCAGGCGACCAGTCATTTATGCCTGGATTACAGCATCTTGGCTTTCAAATGTGGGAAGCTTTAGGGGTTCAGTGTGTGGGGATCTATATAAAAGGAAGGGAATTATGTCTGGCTGAACTCTAAGAACAATTTGGGATCCCACTGGCTCAGAAATGCAAATATTTCCAGGCATGAGCTTTTAGAACAAGTAGGAACAGGGACCTGTTACAGCTGTCTAAAGCATACCATTGGAACACGTTGCATTTCATGCCCAAACCTCTCCACAAAGCCTGACAGTGCAGATGGCGAAGCAGGACAGAGATACATTCCCGCGAAGCTTGTGGCAAAAGTAAAAGGGTTGTGGGAATGGGACCATGGGGCAGAAATCACATAAGAAAACTGGGGTACAGTGCTGAAATCACATATGGTACTATTACTTTGTAATGAATATAAAGAATCGCAACTCAAGTTCATACACAGGCTTTACTGTCCACCTAACGTAGTTCACAAATTTAACTCCACAGTATCCCCAATATGTGGGTGCTGTATAAATGTGCTTGGCCACATACATAGACTACTTTGAGAATGTCTGGATCTGAGGCCATTCTGGTCACAGCTGGCACAGGAGCTTTCCCAAATTTGTACTTCATTGGCAGCAGACACACCATTTTCCTTACTTTTTGGAATGGAGGATGTGGGTGAGGAAGGATGGGAACAGTACCCTAGCCCAATCATCAGGGCCACGATGGTGTTGGCCCATCAGTGTATACAGAATACATGGGTTTACTATGCCAAACCAATGATGGGCCAACGGAAGACTTTAGTGATAAGTACGTTGGCACTGGAAAACCTAACATACACCTTTGTACAATCGGGAGGAACTCTTTCTCCGGTGCTTCCTGTGGAGCAGGCAGCTCTACTAGTCAGGGCATAACCCAAGGCAAAATAGAAGACCGAAGGGCACCCTTCCAGGAGGTACTTCCAATAGGGAGCAATGGGTTTTTGAAACCCTAATGGAGCCCACACTGTAAGTGTGGAGTAAAGGGCCCCCACAAAGTATTATGATACAAAGCGTGACATAAGTAAAGATCCAAAGGAATATGTAGTTATTGAAACACTGGTCAAATATCTGATATTACGTATTTTCACTAGTTACAGAACTTGTATATTTACTTACATTTTCAGTTGTCAGTCTTGCTGTTAGTCAGTGATCAATTTAGTTATACAACAGTGGTATAATTGTTTATGAAACTTAATTTTTTCTTTCTTTAACTGTGGTTATGTATGAAGTGCATTTGTGTCAAGTATACTGTAACAGCTGTCTGTTTTTTGAAAAATTTTCAATAAAAATATGAAACAAAAAAATTGTAATCTACATTGTTTTTCTATACAGGTTTTTCTCCCAGGGCGCACCGGAGACAGCTGCTCCATCCTGTCCCTGTCTCCTTTGCCCAGCATCTGCCACGCAGACTCACCAAGCCCCCACAGATTGTCTCCCCCCCCGTGGCAGAGCCGGGGAGGGAAGGGCCATGCTCCCCCACCCAGAGGCCCAGCATTCAGATTTGTGGGGTCGGTGTGCTGGTGGCAGCATGGAGCGGGGGTGGACAGGCAGGACTTCAAGAAGCCTGCCACTGCCATTTTTCGTTTTCTCCCTTGGTTCCCCTCCCGAGGCGTGCACGTGGAGCAGTGCTTACACTGTGTAACCACGGTCCCTCCAGTCAAAGTCGCTCTAGCTGCTGCCACTACCTCTGGGCCTCCACACGGGGGCGGCCAAGGGCTGAGCCATCAAACCCCCCCACTCCTGGACAGGAGAGCTGTCCTCTGGACACTCAATCACCCCCCCCCCATCTCCAGCCAATCCCCGTCAACCCGAGCATGCTCCTGACCCCGGGTTGCCGGCGTGGTTAAGAGGTAACGCACTACGCACCTCAGCCCTCTATACCATTGGGCCAGTAGTTCACATTTAAGGACTTTTTAGAACACTGTTCATTATGTTTTAAAAGCAAATCCACCAAGGCAGAAGCTGGTTTTATTATTAAATCTCTGCCCTCCCTTCAGTTGCACGTAAATGTCAGTTTCAAGGCTAATGCATTCCACATCAAACAAAAAAACTTATACCACAAAAAATTGCTAACCTTTTACCAGTAGAAAGGTGATCCAACAGCCTTTAATAAATATTGAGGACTTTAGTTCAGAATACATCCTGCAAAACAAATCAAAAATCAATGAATTAATTAGAGTCAACTTCATGGCCAGCAGAAGTGCCTGGCAATGCAGCAGAGAGGTTCTGACAGAAAAAGATTTTGAAGTGCCTGTCTCCCCTTCCTCATGTAGCTTTTCAAGGATCCTACAAAAATATCTAGAAGTCCCATTCTGAAAGAAATACCTTAATTGTATGGAAATAATGACTGGGAAATGCCATCTAAAAATTGGGGTGAAAACTACTGTGCACCTTTTCTCCTCTTCTTTTTGTAATTTCTGTTTATGCCCGCTTGATGCACTCTGAGTCTGCTCTCTTTCTAATCCCCCAAGGCAAGCCATCATTTCCCTTACCTGAAAACTTGAGATGTCATCCTCGATGGAGCTGGTGTTTACCATCCAGGCAGGAATGAGGTGAGGGCCTTTTCCCCTCAATCACTTCTTGTGTCATCAGGTGGTAGACTCAAAGGTCCATGCAGGGAGATCTGCTGGAGCCAGGGGGAATCATCATAATCATCGAGCTCAGGGCTCCATTTTACATATTTCTTCACTCAGCCCTCAGGAGCTGCACTTCAAGGACTGCAAGTGTGTACGCCAATGCGTGACATCATAGGCAGCCAGTGCAGCTCCTCCCACCCTTGGTCATGCTGAGCCCTATGGCCTATGCATCTGGGGGCAGTATGGCAGCAGAGGAAGAGACCCTCCCTCCCTCCCTGGAAAAGGGCAGCATTCTCTGGGATACTCAATCCACACCACACCCCACCCCACCCGAGTGTGTTCCTGAACCCGGGTCACCAGCGTTGCGAGCAGTATCACTATGCTGAAGGGCCAGCCAACTATGGTGCATGTCAGAACCCTAAGTGATATTCAGGGGGTTCTAGTACCTTTACTGTGAAGTTAGCAGAAGCTGTGCAGGATATCTGCTTTTTACTTTCCATTACACATCATTTTATTTTCAACACAAGCAACACGCAAGCATGAAAGCCTAAACATTTACTGTAGCGCACATCGAATAGACTGATCATTACAGTTAATATGTTAACACTAACAAAAATGTCTCTTGATAAATACTATGGTACTATTTGGCTCTGTTGTTTCGCAGCTGAAAATGAGCTGAACAAAGAGGACTATTCAAAGCAGAAGAAAACAAACAGACAATTGAGAAAAAGGATGTGTGCCTCAGTGAAATGATAGCAAAACAGCAGCCCATTCTTATATCATCTTTACTGCCTGTTCAAATGTCCTCAGAACAGTTGCATAAGAAATCATAACGCTAGATCTTCAAGAGAATTTCCTCCACTAGGCCACATCTTTGGAACTGTAAGCTGTCAGCATCAGGACCACATGGAAAATGTTTGCTAGCTGGGGACAACCCACAATGATGTGCAGCATCGACGCATATATAATATAAGCTGCCCCAGCACTTCTTAGTTCCCCACCAGAGATTAGCCCCAGAGCAGTGTTCCCACTGGAGGCACATAACAGGGGGCACAGCGTACCCTCCTCCAAATGTTTCAGGGGTACAAATCATATTTTGAGGGTACGCCACACCCCTTGCGGAAAATCATGGAGGTGCGCATTGTTTTAAAGGGGGATACCGCACAGCCACAAACAGTGACTCAACATAAGCAGAAAACCATGTTATATATACTTTACTGTATTTTATTTTGTTGTCATTTAAAAAAGATATAAAATGATATGTGATTGCTATCTGCAGAGCTGTTTAATGATTTGTTCTCTTTACAGATAAGATAGGAATAGGCAGGATATAAAAAATACATACATGAACTGTACATTTTGTAAATGATTCCAAATCAATTATTTCCAGTCCACATCTATAATAATCAGGACTGACACACCGACTGACAGAACACACACAGTTAATTAATTTGATTCAATCAAATCACAACAAACAAAATATTAATTAGTTTCTTACAGTACAGCAGCTGCCAGCTGCAGAAGGCTCTAATCAAACCGACCAGGTCACACACACAGACACACTATTGAGTATAACAATAGCGTGTACGAGTAATTGAGTATTTAACTGTAGTAGTATACCAGTATGGGTGATATTTTATATAATTAGTAGCTCATATACTGAGGCAGAGCTAATCAACTAATACTACAGTAACAGTTACAGTAGTACCACATAAATAATGTAATCTCATTATGCACAACAGTACACATTAAATATTGCAAATAAATAGAGAGCTAAGAGCAGAGTGCGCACACCTGACAACACATAGTGAATGAGTTTCATGATAGGGAAGGATCAGATGAATGAAGCCAGGATAATGCATGCATTGCATTCACAATCACACACACACACACACATTCTCTGAATCAAATCTGATTCAAAGCAGGCAGCAACATTTACTTTCATTGTACTGTGTATGTACATAGTTTGGCAGGCTACAGCAGAACTATGACAAGTCCAGAGTAGACCACAGCCAGACACACCAGCAAAGCAGTCGGTGAGTGTCACAGACACACACACACTGTCTGCCACACACACAGCCTGTCACACACACTGCCACGTTTATTTTTTAAAAGGAAAGCAGCCCAAAACGTGGGCTCCCTCCCTAGGAAAGCTTACCCTCCGGTTTAGCTCTGACCAGCAAGAGCGGGATTTTTGTGCGCCGCAACTTGCGATATTTGTATTTTTAAAACTCGGGAACCCAGAAGTATGGAGGAGGCAGGGGGGTTCCATTTGCTGAAATGGTGCGGCGGCGCACTGCTCGCTCCAATACTTTTGTATTAAAGCGTGCGTGCACGCGCCGCACCGCTCAACAAATGGAACCTCCTGCCTCCTCCATACTTCCGGGTTCCGATTTTAAAAATACAAATATAGCAAGCTGTGGCGCGCAACTCCAGCTCTGCTAATCGAAACAAACGGGCTCTTTCAAGGGAAAACCACTCACTGTCCTAAATCTTGACTTGGGGACTACTAAGTTGGGAGAAAACACATTACAACTGCAAGGCTGTTTTTCACTCCTCGCCCCCAACTGAGACAGAGAGAGACTCTGACCCAGGTTAGCGGTCCGACATGGATTCAGGAATCTGCACTATCATCCAACGAATCTTGATCTACTTAAAAAATAGAAAGGTAACTGGATCAGGTGGCGGTTGCTCTTAGGCCAGGGTTACGGGATGGACTTGGGCTCAGTTGCGGGCAGGGATGGATGAGCTGACTGGTGGGAACACGTCGGCGATAAGAAAAACTCCTTGAAGCTCAATTATTCATGTCGTCACCGCTCGAGTCACTCCATCTGCAAAGAAAACAAAAATAGTTACCTGAATTATTTAGGGATTCAACTTCTTGTTCTCCAGGTCCATCTCAAGATGCTGGGATCCGGAAAAGCCTCTGCGCTTTCTGCCACTGTACTCTATCTCTCTCTATGTAGTCTGCACGTGAAGCCCGCGTACTCCTAGGAACCACTCACAAGTGCATGCCCATTACCAGCTGGAGGAAGAGGATGTGGACCAATTGCATGGTGGCTCCAAATGAGTGGAGAAAAAAAACATGAAAAAAAAACGGCACAGTCTGCAGCAATTTGCACATAAAGAACTCGCAGGCCTGCACACAAAAACTCAGCTAGGCTTCTTTACATGCTGCGTACCCCCTACACACATAGATGTACGTGAAATTTGCATTTCTTACGTGATTCACGTACATCTGTGCGTGAATGGGAACACTGCCCCAGAGTGCCTCTTACCTTGAGGAACCAGACCACCAAACCAGCACCAGGCAAACAAGGTGAAGCATGGGGCTGGAAACACGATGCATGGAATAAAGCCTTAGGTACAAGTTCAAGTTCATTGCAGGAAAACTCCATTGAGCAAGCTCATTCACAAGGAGGTCCCGTGACATAAACACTTAAAGTACAAACACAGATAGGTAATAACAGTATATACATGAAATGCACGTTACATGATACAGGCTGGATATACATACAAGGGTACCACATAGGGTGACCGCAGGTGGTAAACACTGATATGAGACAGGAAGCGACTTACAGGTTGCATACTGATAAATGAAACATGATGACTGGTGTGCAATACATATACAGTATTTTGGCAGCTAGAACAAACAGTCTACAACTGATATGGGGGGGAGGAGTGATTTGATAGAGTAGCAGTGGAGCGTAAGCAAAGATAAAGCCAGGAGTAGAAGGGGAAGGGGAAGGGAAAGCAGTTAATATGACAAATCAATTATACCTTACCAGTGGATAAATATGGCACACATGGGGAAGGAAGAGACTTAATGACAGTTACAGGTGTCTTTTATTTTGGCTGAACTTAGCGATTTGTAGAAGTTTATTGAAACTGTGCTAGTTAGTTTCAGTACGGTTTGTAATTGGTTCCAAATGGAGGGAAGGGCATATGCAATAGCACGTTTACCAAAGGAAGTCCGTGTCCTTGGTATGACAAGCATAATAAAGTCAGATTTTCTTTACAGCATCTGATATAAACCTCAGAAGACAAAGGAGGATGAAGGGAGAGTACAGCATTGCCAACTGTTAAGGTAAATTCCTAAACAACTGTTCTATCTTCATTGAGGCTCTCTCCTCCATTAGGCCACACCTTTGGAATGATTCTCAAGCAATACAAAACAGCGCAAGAGGATGGAACAGTCTGATATGTGAGCAGGACAGAAGACCTTGCAGTACAGCAAGCCTAGATCCAACATGTCCACAAGAAACAATGTCTAGACTGTAATGTTAAGTGAAAGTATGTACGGTGCTCCATGTGGCCACAGCACAAGCAGTAGGGACATTTCTGAAAGAAACAACAAAAGTGGCCATATCTCTGGTGGAATGGCTACGAACAGCACGAGGAAGTTCCTTACTGTACTTCCTATAACAAAACAATACAATTAGCTAGCCATTTGGACAGGCACCATTTCGACACAGGCATGCCCTCTTTTCCAGCTGAGAATAAAATCAAAAGCTGAGAAGTCTTTCTGCAGCCCTTAGCATGACTAACATAGTATCTTAATATCCTAAGTACATCAAGAGTAAGGAGTGATGCCTCACGCCGGTTGGTATGCTCAAGGTAATAAGAAGATGTATTGTTTGGTTCAGTCATCACCTTCTGTAAAAACGTAGGATTCACACATAAAGAGACTCTGAAAAATCAAATGAGTTTCACACATTAAAATCAGAAGCTTGGAAATTCTATAAGCAGGAGTCATTACAACTAAAAACAATGTTTTACATGACAGAAAATGGAAGCCACAAGTCACAGCAAGCTCAAAAGAAGCAAACTTGGGGGAGGGGGGGGCAGTAGCCAGTGTGAGCAGACGTGTTTCTGTGGTGCTCCCTCTGTTGCCAGTAACAAACTTTAAAAATTACTCATTTACTTGGTTGAATTTGATTGTTGGAACACAGATTGTCACTATATGTGATTTACTTTTCCGCCTTCGTTTCCTGCATCTTTTAGATATGGGGAAGACCAAGCAAATGGCGCCACAAGACTCGGGAAAGAGTAAGGCCCTGCAGCAGAACAAAACTCCACCAGGTAGGGCGTCAGGCCTGGTGACTGGGGAGACCTCGGAACCTTCAAACAATGCCCTACTGCAGACGATCAGGAACCTCGATCAAAAAATGGAATTGCTGAGCACACGCTTCACTACAATGGAAGTCAGGATGGACACCTTAGCAACAGATACTAAACAAGCTACAGAGTCGGCAAACAAATCAGCAGTTGCTGTGGCAGGTGTCATTTCAGAAAATAAGTTGCTTCACTTGCGCCTACAAACTTTAGAAAATGGTGCTCAGGCTGCAAATCTTCCGCTGCTTGGGGTCCCGGAGGAGCAAGAGGGGGCTGACCTATTGAACTTTGTCTTAAATTTGTTAAAACAAACTTTGGATCTGGATCTGCAGCCCTTTCTACTTAAGACCTACCGTATTACTCTGCGGAGAGTTCCACTGGATAACCAGCCACGCACCATCATGCTTCTTACAAGTGGACCACATATACGTGACCAGGTTTTGGGAGTCTCAAAATCAAAGGGCCCATTGAAACTCCTGGATGGTACTCTGGTCCATATTTTTCCAGACTTGAGTTTTGCAACACGCCAGCGAAGAAAATCATTTGACTCTGTTAGGGCTGGCCTTCGAGTTCTGGGGGTCTCACATGCTTTACAGTTACTGGCACGCCTAAGGATTCATTATGCTGGTAAAACTTTTCTTTATTCGTACTCTATTGAGGCTGGTAAGCGTTTGGATCTTATCAAACAGGACTTTCAGCATTCTAGGCAAGGCCACCAATCAGATGAAGAGACTTGAATACTGTATAAACATTTAATGCCTTTATACTGATTTGAATTATATTGCTGATTTTCTCAGGCTGTGGCATTTAGCTTGTTAGCCAGTTAAATATTCTACCCGTTTGGTAGCCATATGTGTTCTTAAAATCTGAGTATTTTTTCAACTGATAAGTGTTATACCTTTACTTAAACTATACTTTAATTGGAATGAAGGTTTGTGACATTGGCTGAGGCGTTAAGCCTGCAGGGACATGTCCCACTCTCAATTATTTAATATTATTGCATTGTTGATCTATATGGACTATAAAACACCCTTGTTGGGTGTTATAAGGTGGATTTTCACCTGGTAGACTTTGGTATGGACTCATCGTTTTTAGTCCATGAGCATGCTGCAAAGGCTAATTTTTGTTGCATATTTCTTTCTTTCACCATACACAGATGCCCCTGTATGTAGTAACAATGGTTGCAGAATATTGTATCCTATCATGGCATTTCTACTATGGATATGTTCTATATTGAAACCAAGGATTTTCAGTGTTATGTATTTATTGTATACCACATTGAAGCTGAACAAAGTATAAAAAAGGGACAAACTTCAATTTCTCAAATATGAAATTCAAATCTCAAGGCAGGGCAGAATTACAGATGGGAGGTTTCACATGCAGAATACCCTCAAAAAAGTATGCAGCACCTCTAACTGGGCAACCGTATGGCCATCAATAGGGGGATAAAATGCTGATATAGGAGCCAAATGCACCTTAACAGAGGAATACTGTAAGCCTGAAACAGATAAGGAAAGCAAGTATTCCAAAACAGAATTTACAGGGCATGTAAAAGGGACCCTATTTCAGGAAGCAGACCACAGTGTGAAATGCTTCCATATCAATGAATATGTATTATCTGGTAGGAGGCTTCCTAGCCACAAGAAGGACATCGGTAAGCTTAATGGACACCCCAAAGAGTGCTATGGCTCTGTTTTCAGGAGCCATACATACAGGTGTAGGGTCTTCGGATCCAGATGGACCAGAGACCCCTTGTCCTGTAACAACAGACCCAGACACAAAAGTAGAGGAAAAGGATGCTCTACTGCTAGATGTTGCAGGAGTGGAAACCATGTCTGGCAAGGTCATGAAGGATGAGAATGGCACTCTCCACTTTTAGCTTAAGCAGGACTCTCTGTACTAGAGGAGTGGGAGGAATACATACAGCAATTTCCAACAGAAGAACAACATGTCACGAAAAAAAACTCCAGGCCCTAGAGTGAGCAAAAATGTGGCAGTTTTGTATTGTGTAGGGACGAAAAAGGTCAAACTCTGGATGACTCCACCTTGCAAAAAGGTAGTTTCCTACGGAGGTCAGCAGTTCCCATTCATGAACCAGGTACTGAGACCTTCAAAGCCTGTCTGCCAAGAAGTTTTGCACACCCGAGACAAACACAGACAGTTTAAGGTCCTGAGCTAGCACCCAGTACCACACTCTCACTGCTTCCCTGCATAAGAGGATAGGCGTTGAGTGCCCCTTGTTTATGTAGTGCAGTACACTGACATTATCGGTCTGTATTGGCAGAGGTGATTCTGAAATGCCTGGAAGCTGTACAGGATAGCTCTCATCTCCAAGGTAATTATATGCAGTTCAGCCTCCACACCGTTCCAGGACCCCTGTGTCTGGGAGAGGCCAAGATGGACATCACAACCAGAGCCCAAGGTGCCCTTGGTGAGGATCTCTACAGGAACTGGTACAAGGAATGGAATGCCCTTGATTAAGTTACATCCACCATAGTAATGGTCTGTGAAGAGAGGACATGACGGGAACCATTTGTTCTAATTTGGTCATCAGCTGATCCCACTGAACTCTGCGTGTCCATTGTGGGATTTGAATATGAAGCTAAGATAATGGCACTGTCCCTATGACAGCAGCCATCAGGCCCAGGCGATGTAACATTGGCCTGGCAGACACATAGTGGCTCTTGTGAAATAAATATGCCTGAGCAATAAGGGTGCCTGTCCTGTAGCAGGAAGACACATCCATTCTCTGTATCCAAGACCACCCCACAGTACTGCAGGCATTGGCACAAAGTCAATACAGACTTTGGCACATTCACTGACTCCAAGGTCCTCGAAAAACTGTCATGTTCGAGACGGTGTGTGAAGGAAAGCTTCCCTGGAAATGGCCTTCAGTAGCCAACCATCCAGATACGGGAAGACATAAAGCCCTTCATGCAAAGGGCTAATGCTACTACTGCTAAGCATTTCATAAAGACCCATGGCGCAGAGGATAAGCCAAAGGGTAACACTCTGAACTGACAATGCCTGCCCCCAGCATAAATCAAAGGTACGAAAAAATTACTCACCTTAGTAAGTGTGTTTCTTCTAATGGAGTCTTGCAATATTCTGACAATCTGCAGTTAGTTCCAGCCTTTAAACTGCCCCGGAGAGTATAGGGTTAATATTCTATGCAGTGCATAGAACGATGAGCTCGAGCTCGGTTGAGGTCTCTGTCTGCAGCACTTTGAAACCCAACTGTCAGATTCTTATGGGCAAACACTCACTAACTATACTATGTGGAAACTGTTAAATTTTTAACTAGCCAACTGGCAACAAAAGTTTTGGATTCCCAAAGAAACTCAAGTCAGGAAACCCAAAACCAAAAACCTATTCAAATAAGACTTCAATATAAGCACCCAAATAAAAAAAGGTGTGTGCTGAAGACACCCCTGGGGTGCAACACTGCACCTGCCCACCCACTTCCCAAAAAACAGGTTCTGAGAGGGGAGGCAGGGAGGGAGGTCAGAATACAGCAAGACTCCATTAGAAGAAACACAATTACTAAGGTGAGTAATTTTTTCTTCAAACAACATGAAGTCTTGCTGTATTCTGACAATCTGCAGACTACCAAGCAGCACCTCCATGGAGGAGGGACAGAACCTACTTTGGGAATAGGCTCTGAAGTACTGCTGTGCCAAACTGAGCATCACTCCTAGCCTGGATATACAGAGAGTAAGGCTTAGTAAAGGTATGGACTGTTTTCCAGGTGGCTGCCTAACAAATTTCTAACAGAGATATATCCCTGACAGCAGGCAGGGAAGCAGCTGTACCTCTTGTGGAATGAGCCCTCAGGCCCGAGGGTGGAATTTTTCCTAGTTTCTCACAGCAGAACTGTATACAAGAAACAATCCACCTGGCAATAGTTCTCTTGGTGGCAGGTTTGCCCTTTCCCACTTCCCCATAAGTGAGGAATAACTGGAGGGAATCAAACCTGTGATCCTTAGCACACTTTATGTAGTAGTTAAGGAATCTTTTAATATCTAAACCGTGTAGCCTTCTCTCCTCTGAGGAAGAATGATCAGGGAGAGACACGGACTGATTGAAATGGAAGTCTGAAACCACTTTGGGCAAGAACCTTCCACTGGTTCTAAGGACCACTTTATCTCTGTGGAATGAGATAAAATCAGGTTCCACTCACAGGGCTTGCGATTCACTAATATGTCTGGCAGAGGTAATGACTACCAAAAACACAGTTTTCCAAATCAAGTACTTAAGCTCTGCTGAGGACATCGGCTCAAAGGGAGGTTGCATAAGTTGAGCAATGCAAACATTTAAGTCCCAGGCAGGGGCAAGATCCCTAAAGGAAGGACTGGTATGAAGTAATCCCTAGAAAAATTTACAGAACACAGGATGAGATGATAGTGAGGAAGGCTTCCCCACTGACAGAAAAGCAGAAACAGCTGACAAGTGTACCTTGAAAGTAGCTGGTCTGAGGCCTAGGCCATTAAGATGTACCATATAATCCAGAACTGTAGGCAATTCAGCAGTGTCTGGGGAAATATGCTTCTTGGAACACCAAATGCTGAATCTTTTCTATTTGGAGTTATAAGTCTTTCTGGTGGAAGGCTTTCGAAAGGCTTTGAGAATATCCAGAACCCCCTGGGACAGGTGCAAATCCGCATACTCTAACTCTTCAACAGCCATGCCTTGAGATTGAGAGACCGAAGATTGGGGTACCAAATCCTCCCGAGAGGAGGTTAACAGGTTGTAATTCCTGGGAAGAGACAGGGGAAGATGTACTGCTAGAGACAGCAACAGAGGGTACCAAGGCTGTCTGGCCCAGTCTGGAGCAATCAGAATCACTTTGCAAGGTTGTGACCTTACATTGACTAGAACCTTGAACAGGAGAGGAAAAAGAGGGAAGGCATACAGAAATTTCCCTTCCCAGTTCAAAATCATAGCATCCAGAGGGACTGAACCCAAGACTGGGGGTCTGCAACAAAACTGAGGAAGTTGGTGATTATCTGGGACTGCAAAGAGATCTATCTCTGGAGTGCCCCACCTTGCAAAAATCACTTTCAACACCAGGAGATCCAGGGACCATTCATGATGGCCCTGGGAGATCCTGCTCAGTGTATCTGCTAACACATTGTCCTTCCCTGGAAGGTGGACTATCATCAGATAGGTCTGCAAGGAATAAGCCAGGGACCACAATTTCATGGCTTCCATGCACAAGGCCGTAGACCAAGTGCCTCCCTGCTTGCTGATGTACCACATGGTGGTGGTGTTGTCTGTTCTGACCTGAACCACCTTGTTCTGCACAGACTGAGAAAAAAGCTTACAGGGCCAAAAAAACTGCCCTGAGTTCCAGGAGATTGATATGAAGAAGGGACTCCTGAGGGGACCACCGTCCCTGGGCTGTGACAGCCCCCAGATGAGCTCCCCACCCTAAAAGGGAAGCATCTGTGGTAAGGACCACTGAATGAGACCGAGTGACAAATGGGACCCCTTGCCTTAAATTGTCCTGTTCCTGCCACCATTGAAGAGCTTGGATCAGTGTCCGAGTCACTGGAATCAGTTTGGTAAGAGGATCCTTCTTTTGGGACCCAAAGGCCCTCAGATGGAACTGGATGTTCCTCATCTGGAGTCTTGCCCCTTGGACCACTGCTGTAGAAGCTGCCATGTGGCCCAAGAGCTGAAGAAAGTGTCTTGCTGGTTGGGACACCTGAAGGCTGAAAGGAGAAGCCAGTTCTATAAGAACTCTTGCCCTTTCCAGGGGGAGAAAGGCTCTTGCCTTGACAGTATCTAGCTCTGCCCCTATAAAGGTAAGAAGCTGCACTGGTTCAAGAACTGACTTGGGGAGGTTGAGAAGAAATCCCAGGGAAGTGAGCACTTGCTGGGTCACTTGTAGGTCTGACTTGACTTAGCCTGGAGACTGACCCACTATGAGCCAGTCATCCAGAAATAGAAAAATAGAAATCCTTTTCCCCTTCTTAAAAAAGGCCACTACTACTACTGCCAGGCACTTTGTGAAAACCCTTGGAGCTGATGTTAAGCCAAAGGGCATTGCTTTGAACTGGTAATGGCCTGAGGGCAACTTGAACCTGAGGTACTTTCTGTGGGAGCACCTGATGGGGGTGTGAAAGTAGGCATCTCTGAGGTCCAGGGAGGCTAGCCAGTCCCCTGGCCTTAGAGAGGGAAGAATTATTCCCAGAGTCACCATCTTGAACTTTGGTTTTAAAAGATGTTTGTTCAGGTATCTTAGATCTAGGATGGGTCGCCACTCCCCTGTCTTTTTTTGGTGGTAAGGAAGTACCTGGAGTACAGACCTTTGCCCCAGTGTAGGGTAGGAACTCTCTCTATGGCTTCTAAGGCCAGGAGAGATGAAACCTCTGCCTCTAGACAAGGGTTTCAGGAGAGACCTGCAGGTGGAAAAGATCTGGCTCTCATCTTTGGAAATATTTTGAAGCTGAGAACCAGTCCCTGGCTTACTACTTTCACGACCCACTTGTTTTAAGTAAGAGACACCCAGTCCTGGATGAAATAAGCCAGCCTGCCCCCTACAAGGATAGGAGAGTCCACCCAGGCAGACCCATCAGGGTGTCTGTTTGGCAGGGGCCTTAGGCTGAGGAGTGGATGCAGGCCTGCTCATCCCCCTTCTGCCACTCCTCCTGAAGAACCCCCTCTGTGAAAAGGGAGAAGAGGCATGTGCTTGGTAGAAAGGCCTATGAAAAGGCCTGCCCCTGCATTGCTGCCTTTGAGGAGTTGCCTGCCTCTCCTTGGCCTGTGCATTCCTTTTTTTTTTTTTTATTAAATATCTTCTTTACATACAAAATCACCGGATCAGAGAGGTTAAATACATTTGCAGCCATCTTATTACATTCAGCTTGGGTATAGTCATTAGAAGCATAGATACAGCAGGTATGCTTTTATCAAACAAAGCCTAAAAAAGAGGGGGGGGGGGCAGGAGTCAATTTACAGTTCTCCTACCTCCCCATGTCCTGGCTTGATTTCAAGTCTTCTGTGGTAGCAACCACTGAACCTTCAGGGCTTTATGAGTCGCTAAGTCAGCTGGGCACCGTGAAACCACCTTCTATATGCCTCAGTGCCAGGCCACTACAGCTGAGAGTATTGCCTGGGACTAAGGCCTCCATTGCCTGAGGGTGTGCTCCCGAGTGGCGGACTCCGGGGCCTAGTACACATCTGTCCCTCATCTGCTTCACATAAGCTCGCAGAGCTGGAGGGGGGGGACCCCAATCATCCTAAGTTACGCTTCTAGGGTGTGAAGGTGGGGTCTTTTAACATGTAGTATACCTGCCACCTGATCCATCTATTGGTAAATTTTTCCTTTTGGTCATTTAAACTGTGTGTTATTTTTTCCATAGCATAAATCTGCCTGGTAGTTTCCCACCAATCCTGAATTGAAGGGATCTTTGGTGTCAACCATAACTTGGTGATAGTTTTCTTCGCTGCGGTAAGAAGTATCAGAAGCAAATATCTAGTGACTGGGCTGGAAAGGTGTTTAGGTAGCATGGAGAATAAGAACATCTCCATAGACAGGTGAAACTGGGGGTCTAACATCTCCCGAAGGTGGGTCTGCAGGCGCCTGAAATATGGTTGTAGAGTCGGACAGCTCCACATGATATGAGTGTGATCTGCTCTGTCCCGGCCACAGAGGCGCCAACAGCTCGATGAGTGATTAGATTTAAAATGGCTGGTTATCACGGGAGTTCTGAAATACCTGATTAGGCACTTCCATGCGAATTCCCGCCAGATATGCAAACTTGAGAGTCTTGCTGTAAATCTCCAGGCTCTCTGCCAGTCCTCCGGGGTTATCTGATAGCCAGACTCCCTGATCCACTGCTCCATTACCCTATCTATTTGGGCGTCGCTATGCAGGTTTAAGGCCTGATAGTACTGAGATATCAAGTGGCCTCGGTTTGGGGCCCCATTAAGGATCATTTGTTTCTGTATCAGTAATGGGTATCTCTCTTGCTCCCACATTTCACGGGGTAAGCCATTCACATAGTGGCGGATCTGTAAGTATCGAAAGAAATCTCAATGTGGCAAATTGTATTTCCTTTGGATTTCCGTGTATGATCGCATGACCCCTTGGGAGGTCATCTGTGTAAGGTACTTCAGCCCGCTCCCCTCCCAATGCCGAAAACCGATGTCTAGGCTATTTGGCCCGAAATCACCCAGACTAGGGATTGGGCATATGAGAGGTAGAAAAAGCCCCAGTTGGTATGTTTTCCTAACACCCTGCCATCCCTGCAGTAATGCCGCTATCCATGGGTTCCTGTGGTCATTGTAGGATGGTAAATGCTTCGGTGGAAGGCATAATCATCTGTCAGTGCTTGCTCTATGTCCAGCCAATGTGGGGAGTTTCCCTGGTTTTGTCTGGCCATCACGTACATCACACATATGGCCTGCTGATAAAGCCTCAGGTCTGGAAGGCCCAAGCCTCCTCTGTCTCGAGGTAGCGTAATAATTTTCAAACGGACTCGTGGCTTGCTGCTGGCCCAGATAAATTTAGAGATGTGGCGATTTATTTCTTTGTATGTCGTTAATGGTAAGTGAATCGGGATGTTTTGAAATAAATATAGGGCTCTTGGTAGGACAATCAACCTGACCAGGTCAATCCTCCGGGCCAGGCCCAAAGGGAGCGTCGCCTAGGCGGCCAGGTCATTCTTTACCTGGAGCTTAAAGGGAGAGTAGTTATATTTATAATAGTCCCGGGGACTCTTAGGGATGGAGATACCCAGGTACCTTAATTTGTCCAGGTTCCATCTACCCGGAACAACCTCTTGCATTCTTGGCGATGGGGTATAATGGAAGGTAAGCAATTCGGTTTGGTGAGTTCAATTTATATCCTGAGACCAGCTCAAAGTCTTCTAGGGTTTGTTTGATTAAAGGAGGGATTGTTTGAGTTACGCAAATAAAGAAGGATATAAATCCACATATAGAGCTATTTTGTGTTAGACCCACCTAACTCCACCCCTCTATTCTCCTGTCCTCCTTATCTTCTGAGCCAGCAGTTCGATAAAGGCCATAAACAGAGGCGAGGAAAAGGCACCCTGTCTCGTCCCCCTGTGCAGCAGGAAATAGGCCGAATGATGTCCGTTTATTTTAACACAGGCTTGTGGGGAAGCGTAGATATTTTTAAGGACAGCAAGTAGGGCGGGGGGGGAGAGTAGTTATATTTATAATAGTCCCGGGGACTCTTAGGGATGGAGATACCCAGGTACCTTAATTTGTCCAGGTTCCATCTACCCGGAACAACCTCTTGCATTCTTGGCGATGGGGTATAATGGAAGGTAAGCAATTCGGTTTTGGTGAGGTTCAATTTATATCCTGAGACCAGCTCAAAGTCTTCTAGGGTTTGTTTGATTAAAGGGAGGGATTGTTTGGGGTTACGCAAATAAAGAAGGATATCGTCCGCATATAGAGCTATTTTGTGTTCGACCCCACCTAACTCCACCCCCTCTATTCTCCTGTCCTCCCTTATCTTCTGAGCCAACGGTTCGATAAAGGCCGCAAACAGAAGCGAGGAGAAAGGGCACCCCTGTCTCGTCCCCCTGTGCAGCAGGAAATAGGCCGAATGATGTCCGTTTATTTTAACACAGGCTTGTGGGGAAGCGTAGATATTTTTAAGGACAGCAAGTAGGGCGGGGGGGAAACTGAATTTATGTAGGATTGCGTATAGAAATGGCCATGCCACCCTGTCAAATGCCTTTTCGGCATCTAGGCTGACAAGCAAGGTTGGAATTCCCGAGCTTTGTATATGGTGGACCAGGTGAAGAGTCCGCCTTATACTGTCGGAGGTGGTACGGAACCGAACAAAGCCAGTCTGGTCTTTATGGATTAGCAGTGGGAGTATCTGGTCCACCCTATGGGATAATATACTCATGAATAATTTATAGTCTTGATTAAGTACCGAAATGGGCCTATAAGAGGAGCAAAATTGTGGGTCCTTATTGGCTTTAGGGATTACAGAGATCGAGGCATATGACCAGGATGGGGGGGGGGGGTCTCCAACACAGCATTAAATGCTCCCAGAAGGTTCGAGGAGATCTGCGGCCCGACTGCTTTATAAAACTCTGCTCCGTACCCACCATAGCCGGGGGCTTTCAGAGATTTGGCATTTCCGATTGCTTGACATAACTCACTCTCGGAAATCAGGGAAAACAGGGCTTCACCTTGTTCCTCTGTGAGTCGCAGCAGGGCAATCGACTGAAGGAATTCCGAGATGTGCTGCGGGGTGGCCAACCTTTCAGGGGTGTATAGTGAGGTATAATATGCAGTGAAGGCCTCCACAATATCATGCGTCTTAGTGAGGCGGTGACCACATCTAGGATGATTTGACAGAATTGTGGCGGCCCTTTTTTGTTTTCGGATTTGGTAAGCTAGCAACCGCGTTGCTCTCGGCCCCACCTCATAGAACTTCTGGCGCAAAAAGGTTAGAGCGATCTCTGTTTGTTGATATATAAGTCGGTCTAGCTCATGTCTGGTTTGCTGCAGCTGGGGGAGAATCGATGAGTCTCCCTGCTTGTGTGCCATCTGTAGGAAATGTAGGGCATCCTCCAGTCTACATCTTTGAGCTTTACGTTGTCTTTCTTGTTCCGCAGCGTATTTTATTATATGACCCCTAAGCACAGACTTAACCGTGTCCCAGTGAATTGAGGGATGGGAGTCTGCGATTGGGTTATCTGATTTTATCTCTTGAATCTTTTCTACGAGAAATTCCCCAAATTGTTTAGAGCATAGGTAGTATGGGTTAAGCCGCCAGTGTGTCTTTTTGGGCTGAAGGTCAAAGTCCCACATGGAAAACTGAGGGGCATGATCAGAGAGGGAGATATCCCCGATCTGCACCTCATGCAGCAAGCCCAGGTGTTCGACCTGTGTGTATATTTGGTCAATCCTGGAATATGTACGGTGCACCGGGGAATAGTAGGTGTAATTCCGGGATTGTGGATGTAATTTCCTCCACACGTCACACCAACCCGCCTCTCCTATGAATTTCTTAAAGTGTCTTTGGGTTGCTGACATTTTGGGAGGCCTGAGATTAGACGAGTCTAAATTAGGGTCAATGGTTAGATTAAAATCCCCAGCTATCATAAGAACTCCCTTGGTCTTCTGTATAATCCTATCCAGTAAGGGTTTCATTTGTGATTTCAAGGTACCTGGGGGTAAATATATATTTACCAAGGTTACCGGTTTGTTGTTTATTACACCCTGCACCAATATCATTCGGCCCTCTGGATCTGCCCAGGTGTACTCCGCCCAGAAGGGGAGGCTAGGGGAGACAATTATAGCCACTCCCCTCAGTCTGCCCGCCCTGGCAGAGGAAAAGAAGGTCTGACCCCTACACAATTTAGCTAGTTTGGCATGTTCGGTGTGGGTCATATGGGTCTCCTGTAAATACGTTAAATCCGCCCTAGAGCGTTTAACAAAGGACAGAGTCCTAGAGCGCTTTATAGGTGATACCAATCCATTAACGTTAAGGGACAGTAGTTTAACTTGTGGAGGACTCATCTCGGCTCATAAGTAGATGAGGTTGGTCCCCGCTCGCCCACCCCCCAGGGGCCCCGGGTCCGCCACTCCCAGACCACACCCTCGCTGCATGCCATGACTCAGATCTGGTGATTGCGACACAACAACAGTAACAACTAAACCTCAAATGGTTCTTATAAATGACAACACAAAACACATAACAACCATTCAATATCACAAACATTCTTAACTGACAACTAGTACTTCCACAGATCAGAGAGCCTGATCTAGTGATAAGGAAACCGTTACTAGGTGCCCAGGGCCCTGGGCTTTAGCACTTTGTGCCAAGGAAAAGGGAAAGTGGAATAGGTGACTGGTATAGGCGCCACGTGGCACCCCCGTGATCCCTCTCATAGTAGGATAAGAGAGGGTGTGTTTTTTTTTTTTTTTTTTAACAGGGAAGAGAAATCCATCTCGGGGCTTATGGAGGAGATCGGCCTGAGTTCCCCTAATTCCACCTTAGGGAGGGAGACTTGGTCCCCCCTCTCATCTCAGCCAGGAATATGGGGTGTTCCAGCACCGCATACTGGTGCATGCAGGGCCAGAGGAGAACCGGGTCAGGATGAGTATGCATTGTTCCTCAGTTGCCTCTCGGACGCATCACAACCCTCAAAATCATCCCCCAGACCTTATAGGGCCTGCCAGGTGAGGACTGCCCAGGGAGGCCTGCCCGGGTCTACCATATCTCTCGCTCTCCCAGTGTAAGGACCGAGAGGGGGAAAGAGATCACCTGTCAGTCCACGGGCTCCCCTCAGTGGTAGCCCGGCAACACGGGGCTACCCCCTCCCTCGCGGCCTCAGACCCCCACCGGGAATCCCAGACCAGACGAGGCAAGGGTCCCCCTTCACAGCCATCTCCAACTGGGTACGAGGAGGGACCGCCACGCACGGCTTCAAATTCCCGGGTTGGGCATCTCGGGACCCCCCCCCTCGGCGCGCCCACCATCCCAGTCATCCCTCATCCAGGATTGTCCAGATTCTCACTGGGAAAGGAGAGCCCCACCGACTATCTCTAGTCGGGGGGGCCACTCCATCGGTCCCTGGCGGGAGCAGATGCGGGGGTGGAGGCAGCGCCCCACTCATTGGCAGCATGGCCTGACCTACCCAGTAGCCCAATCCTCTGCCCACCCTCCTCCCCTCCGTCACACATCATAGGAATCTTGTAGCAGGTATTTACTGTCCTGTATATTCAATAGTAGCTCCGAGTCCATAGGTACAATTCCTACCGTGTCCTTGTTCCAGGTATCCCTTGGCTCTCTTGAATTCACTTCCCCCTCCCTCCCCTGCACCCCCAAGTTGCTGGGACATTTTACCTTTCAGCTCCTCAAATGTGGCCATCTTGATCTGGGAAGGTCCCTCCGGAATTCGGGGGAAGGGCTCATAATTGTAGCGGTCCATTTGGCAGAGTATCGAGATCCCGGGGGGCAGCCCTCGCCCCCAACTCCACCATTCCATCTGTTCCCGGGCGATCCCCAACTCCAGCTCACCCTGCCCCCGTCCCTTGAGCCAGGCATTCCCCAAAGGCCTTAGGCCTAGAGCATAGCCGTTTCTACCCCTCTACTCTTAATTAGACCCTGTGTCAGGAGGGGGCCGCTAACTTCCTCATGCCCTCCCCATCTCTGCCTCCTCATCTTAGGGACTGCAGTCCTTCCATTCGCAGACGGCCCTTCAGGTCTGAGTTCGGCCTCGTTGACCAGGCGGCTCCCCCCTCCCCATCCCTCCCTTTTCAATCTCCCGTCTCCCCCCCTGAGCAATCCTGCACAATAACATTATCTTTATTGCCGCATTGCCGCTACAGTTCTCCCTTCGGGACCTGTGTGCAAAAGTAAAAGTACTTGCGGCTGTTTCAGGTGGTCGCTTCGGTCC
The DNA here is from genome assembly GCA_016271365.2 of Neoceratodus forsteri. NCBI lineage: Eukaryota > Metazoa > Chordata > Ceratodontiformes > Ceratodontidae > Neoceratodus > Neoceratodus forsteri. The sequence goes on along the minus strand of CM057459.1, from coordinate 1,130,491,023 downwards.
TCTGCTGTCGCTGGTTCTCTGTGGCCTGTTGAGATGCTTGTAAGGTGCCCACGATCTTCTGGAGGGCCTCCAGGCCCTGCCTGCGCCGCGTGTTCTTCTGTCCACTGCTCCACATCTTCTGAGCTAGTTTTGAGGCGACTGAGAGCTCCCTGCTGGTGGTAGTCTGGGGTACTTCCAGGTTCCTGTTTCGGAACTCCGTCGCCACCTCTTCGGCTGTCTCGTACGTGCGGGTACCATCTGGGAAAAGGACCACCATCTTGGAAGGGTATGGTGTATGGAATTTGATTCCCGCCTGCTTCAAGACCCTCATCGCAGGAGCATAAGCCCTTCTTCTTGCCATTATTTCCGGTGAATAATCATTGTCAAAAAACAAACGTTGCTCCTCTAGGAATACTTTTCCCATCTTCCAGGCAGTATGTAGAACGGCTTCCTTCTCCTGGTATCTGAGGAAACGAATTAGGATGGTTTGAGGCGGAGCCCGGGGGTCTTGGGCTAGGGTGCGGCGCGCCTCTCGAAGCTCTAAGGAAATAGAATCTGACAAGTGAAGCAGTTCTCTTAGTAGCTTCTGTATAAACTGGATCATTTCCGGGCCTTCCGTGTCCTCCGGGACTCCTGACAGCCTTAAATTATTTCTCCTACTTCGACATTCGGCATCCTCCGCCCGGGCCTGCAGGGTTTTCAGTTCTCCATGAATCTGCACCACAGCATGTTCCACGTCCATCATCCTGTCTTCCCGCTGCTGCGATGCGGGCCTAACCGCTCTCCTGGCGCTTTTCTAGTTTACCGATATCTGTGCGCAGCGCCGTTGCTGTGGATTTCATTTCTTTTCGAAAATCTCTAAGCTCGGCCAGCATCTGGGCCATTTGTTTCTGCAGAATGATGTGGGGGGCCTGGTCTGGTCGCACTTTACTCTAGCTTGAGGAACTCGAAGCCCAGGAATCCTCACTGCCTGACCCCTCATCGGCGGATTTTCTCCTCTTCATGCTGTGCCAGCACCGAGAATCTTGCTTCCTCCCGTTTCCTGGGCATTCTTGGAACCCTCCGAACACTGAATTTAAAGGATGGTTGTAGATTTGCCGGTTTGGGAGGGCCGTTAACGGGATCACTCGGGGGAGTCACTAGGACTAGGCAGCCATAGTATCCATGACGTCACCGGAAGTCGGCCTGTGCATTCCTATAAGTGGTCCTATATTCCTCCATTTTCTTCATGTAATTCACTGTCTGCTCCCCAAAAAGAGAATTACCTTCCACAGGGAAGTCCATGGCCTTAGCCTGGGTGTCCTGTGAGAGGACAGTACATCTGAGCCAAGCCATTCTCCGAAGAGCCACAGATGTAGCCATGACTCTTGATGACACATCACTGGAGTCCACCGTAGCATGAAACTGTACCTTAGATGCCTCAATCCCATCTGCAGCCACCTCCTCCAGCTCCTTCGCTAGCTGGGGGGAGGCCTGTTTAGCCAGTGCCAGTACAGTGTCCCACCTGGACTTCTGGTACCTGGCTACATGGGCCATATAATTAGCCTGCCTGAGTCCCAAAGAGGATGCCATGTATTGCTTCTTTGCCAAGGCATCCATCCTCCTGGAGTCTTTATCGGGGTTAAGCCAAGGGAACATTAGCCCTGTCACAGGCTGCAGCCTGCACTACCCCAACATGGCTGCATTGCTGGTAGAAAAACTCTGTGTCTGAGCCTGATAAAGTGTACCTTTTGTCCATTCTCCTATCAACAGGAGATACAGAATTAGGAAACTTTAAAAATGTTTGTATCTGTTTCCCCAAATGATTTGTGCATGGGAACAGACAGTCTCCTGGACTCTGGGATGTCCATCATTTCAACAAAATCAGGCTCCTCTTGATCCTCTGTAACTTCCTCCATAAGGAGCTGGAGAGTTTCAGCCACTTTCCTGTAGAACAGATAGTGGGGAGGGACTCAGAGAGCCTAGGAGGGGAAACACCAGAAGGTCTGTCTGGGGAGATGTCCAGTTCAATGGGCACATCCAGACTTTCTGCTCCATCATAGTCATCATCTTGTTCATAATCCCCCTCCTCCTCAAATTCCGGTTCATAAAAATCATCAGGGGCATAGTCCTGAACCGGTGGAACCAACCAAACCCCTAGCTAACGGAGCCAGATTGGACGGAACCGGGCAAAGTGATTCAACAATCCGAATCGCTAGGGCAATCTCATCAGCGGTTGGAACATGAACCTCCAGATCCGAACCGGCTGACTTGCCTTTACGTTTCCTTTTTGTAGGAACCCGATTCCTCAGGGTCGGCTCTCCTCCTGCCCGAAGAAGTATCACCCTGGTCAGAGGGCACTCCTTCTGGTTCAGTCGGAACCTAACCAGGCTGGCCATCCGGGTCAGTGGACTTCTCGGCCTCCTTTTCCCTAAGTCTACCAAATCTTTTCTCCAGGGTAGACATAGGAAAATGTTTACAAATTTGGCAGTCTATATCAAGGTGTTCAAACCCCAGACAATAAACACAGGTGGTGTGGGGATCGGCCTTAGCAAAGACCTCCCCACACCCACTGCAGTGCTGAAACCCAGTGGGCCCGGTTTTTTATTGGGTTTCTCGGACATGGCCAACCTAACCAAACTTACCCTTTTTTTCGCAACTGCCAGGCAAGATTCCCTTATCGGTTTCTAACCATGTCACAGGTATTGGAAAAAAACCTTTAAAACTTTTTTTTTTTTTTTAGAGCTGATAAGGACCGGTAACCACACACTAAAGAAAAATACAAGAAACCACACTAATGGATCAGTTCAGCCGAACCGATCGACAAGTCTACAATTTCCACAAAGTAAACAGTAAAACTATCTAAGTACGGTACCGCAGACAGCGCCTGAACCGACAACGCGGAAATAATTTCGGATTAAACCGGCAATTTAACTGACTTTTGAACTGAGCTGAAGCAGAAATCTCCAGAGCGACTGTTCAGTGAGGCGGAGTAAAGAATCTGACAGTTGGGTTTCAAAGTGTTGCAGACAGAGACCTCAACCGAGCTTGAGCTCAATGTTCTATGCACTGCATAGAATATTAACCCTATCCTCTCCGGGGCAGTTTATAGGCTGGAGCTAACTGCAGATTGTCAGAATACAGCAAGACTTCATGTTGTCTGAATATCTACAACACTTTCTGGTCTTTATGTGAAGGTATGCATAATTCATGTCTAGGGAACAAAGCCAGTCCCCTGTTTGCAAGAGAGGAATCAAGGCTTGCAGAGACACCATTTGAAACCTCTTGTATTCGATGGAGATCTCTGATGTCTAATAGAGGATGACAATCCCCTGTCCATTTTGGGACTAGAACGTATCTGGAATATTTATTTATTTAACAAATCGGAAAGACCTTTGAGCCAAGGACTCTTTTACAGAGGTTCCATGTCAAGTCACAAGAGCAACAAATTATAATGGTTTCAGCAAGTAGTACAACATGAGGAAAGTAATTACATAAACAGAAGAATATTATGGCAAGGTAAATATTGTGTCAAGTGTAGACAGTGGCTTTGTCTGAAGAGGGGTGGTAGGGATTACAAGGAGAAAAGGATAGGGGGTGTAAGGAGCAAAATAAGAGCAAGGGAGGAGCTGCCACAATGTAGCTTGAGCAGAAAAAGACCCGAGGGGGTAGAGGGAGAGAACAAGGTGAGAAAACAGAGAGGAGGGAGGGCGAAGTGGGAGTGGAGCGGTAGAGGATGTGGGGATGAGGTAGGATGAAAAGAGGGCAGGGATAGGGATAGGAAAGGGATGAAGGAAGGAAGTGCTGTATGAACCCTCTGTTACTGTCGTGTAGAGGAACAGGTATTACAGTACACTTTTGAAAGAGGGTCTGAAATTCCTCTTTCAAGAGGGACAAGAGACCAATAGGATAAGAGAAAGGGGGTGGGGTATGATCTAAAGGAGTTCCTGTTAATTCTAAAGCATGTCACTTTGCTATGGTTTACAGAACCCACTCGTCTGTAGTATCTCCCTCCATTGTTTTAAATGCAGGGAGATCCTCCTTTCCCCACCCCCACTCACCCCTAGTAGCAACGGGGGTAGAAATGGAAGAGAGTCAGGTGGAACCAGGCATAGCAGGGCCACTGGAACGGACTCCTTTGGGCACTCTGGCATGGGCACCACAGGAAGGGAACCTGAGAGGGCACCACCACCTCTGTCATTGTCTTGCTGATAGCATGTATGGTCATCTCTGACAGAAGGCCTACGAAAATATCCCCTTCCATGCCATTTAGTGGGTGTGGAGTAAAGAGGCATAACAGACCTTTAAGTCATCTTAGAGGACTGAAGGCCATGAAGTGCATTATCAACAGCAATGGCAACAGTTTGGTGCCTCTAAAGGGAGTATACAAACAGTATGCTGAACATCAGTGGCAAAAACCAGCCACTCTAAGCCAGGCATAACACCTAATGCAAATATCAGAGACTACAGCCCTGGAAGAGGCATCAGACACATCATAAGCAAAGAAGTACCTGATTTCAACTGCAACCTGTACCTTACCGGCGAGGCAGTCTTTACTTTACTCTTATGACTGCAGGAGTAGATCCATGATGACAACTGTTCCCTGCCTTTATCTTTCGACTTCAGCAACCATTTCTAAATTGAAGGTGAAGCAGAAGAAACCTGGAACCCAAAGTCTTTTCCATGAGTTTCAGCGCTTTTTGAGTGAGGAAGTTCAAGGCCTTCCGACGACGTCACTTTGCAGCCTGGTTCAAACACTGGCAAATCTCGCAGGCTCTCATGCTGTGAGACAGGGCCAAACAGTACACACAAATAGATGGGAGTGTAATCTCTGTAGATGCTGTAGCCAAAAATACAATAATGGAACAAAAGCTCCTTCTCCTTCAGCAGCCTACAGAGATGATGATGGTACTTAAAATACTTAAAAATAAACAAAGAAACAAACAACAGACAGCAATGGCTATTTCAACATTGTTTATCTTCAGCAGGTTCAACAAAGATCATCAACAGTGGAATAAAGAACCGAGGAGTGTCGGGGCTGCCCACGTTATATATGTTAATGCTGCACATCACTGTGAGCGCCCCAGCAAAGGTTTCCATGTAGTCTTGACACGGACGGCTTACAGGTCCAAAGATGTGGCCCAATGGAGGAGCTATCCTCAATGAATAGCAAAAATTTATCTTGATAAATACTGTGGTGCTGTTGGGCTCTGTTATTTGGCACCTGATACTGAACAGAGAGTAGTGTTAGAAGTGAACAAAAACAGAAACTGACAATTAAGAAACAGGACTCGAGTCTCAGTAAAAAGATTAGCACAACAGCAGCCCATTACTATATCATTTTATTGGCTGATCAAATGTCCTCTGAAATGTCTGACCCAAGTCACGAAGGATCTGCTGTAGCTGAAATGCACCCTGTAGCTCAGATAAGCTGCTACCCACCATATTTTTTTTTAAATGTATCTCAGAGTCTTTTATTCCAGAATCCTAGCATAGGGCAGAAACTGATCCACTATTTAAAAAGGGAAATAAAAATTAACTCCATATGTACAGACCCATAAGTCTTAGACATTTAGTCAAAAACTTTTCACAAGCAGAAAACCCGTTATAGCAGCACAATGATGCCAGGGTCCTGGCAAGCACCACCTCTGCCCTTTCTAGGGGATGCCGGGGATCCAGATTAGCGTCTCTGTCCTCCCCTTGGACTGGGGGGGGGCACTTTGTGGGACAAGCCACAGTCTCCCACATCCCCTGGTAGGCCCCTGGAGCCGGCACTGTCTGAGGTGAATCTGAAAGGCGCACCAGTGGCTGATACGGGGTACATCTCCAGCCTCCTGCAAGAGCATAAAACATAGTTGGGGAACAAAAAAAAAACCTGTTGCCACAAAATAATCTACATCTGAACAGACATTAAAAGTTGGGAGTCTGTCCACCTTTCAATTTGGATTTAGGGAAAACTGCTGCACAACAGACAACTGTTTCAGTCCAAGACATTTTCAGAAGAAATACATCTATCTGAGAAAGCAAAAGCTATCTGTAGCATATAGTGATCATAGAGCACCTTCTGATTTGATTTTATAGATTATTATGTGGCAAAGGAGGCAGTACAAACAGATGAAACAAAGACCTTCATCCGAGAGTATCTAATTCTAAGTTTCAGTCTCTCCCAGCAAGATTGCGGCTCCTTTTATATCAAGTCTTTGCCCAGTAATTAACTTCATCCTGAGTTCATTAAGAAGACATCCCATCTTTCACAAAATGTTCTCGTCAGTTTCTTTGCAGAGCAGGCTTGCAAACAGAAGAGGGTCCCAAACTGGTCTCCTGCTGACAGCTCCACAAAAGAGTTTGCAAACAAGCAAGAGAGGAGCTCAAACTGCATCTCAGGTTAACCCTCTAAATTCCAAATAGTTTTTTTGTAATCATTTCAACAGTATAACTATATACAGTTTCAAACAAACGGATCCTAGTATCACTTTCAGAGTTGCATATCTTTTTATAACCGTAGATATGCAAGGGGGAAAAAAAAACAGAAACAGCAAGGGAAGGCAGAGAGCTAGTGAGAGGTGGGGAATCACGAGACAGAGTGATCAGTTTCTAGGTCTCACAAGAACATTTGGTTGTGCAATCAGACAGACAAGAGACAGAAAAGGAGAGGATAGAAGAGATCCTTGAGTGTAACTCTTTCCTCATAAAAAATGAGAGGGTCTTATTCCACCGTGTCACATACCCCACTCTTTAAGAGGGAAACTGTTTGTAAAAAAACAAACCTAAAAAAAAAAAACAGGTTTTCAAAACTTTCTATTAATTCTCTTCTAACATTAGCTTATAACCTTTACAGTTTAGTGCATATGCAGTACGAAAAAATTACTCACCTTAGTAATTATGTTTCTTCTAATGGAGTCTTGCTGTATTCTGATTATTGCAGTTAGCCCCAGCCTTTAAACTGCCCCGGAGAACAAAGGGTTAACTTTCTATGCAGAGCATAGAATGCTGAGCTCGAGCTCAGTTGAGGTCTCTGTCTGGAGCCCTTTGAAATCCAAACAGATTCTTATGAGCAAAAACTCACTAACTATTCTATGTGGAAACTGTAAAACATTTACTAGCCAACTGGCAACAAAAAATTTTGGATCCCCAAAGGAAGACTCAAGTCAGGAAACCCAAAACCAAAAAAACAATACAAATAAGAATAATGATAAAACAAACACCCAAACAAAAAGAAGAGGGTATAAAAGGAGCACCCCTGAGATGCAACACTGCACCTGCCCACCCACTTCCCAAAAACAGGTTCTGACAGGGAAGGCAGGGAGGGAGGTCAGAATACAGCAAAGACTCCATTAGAAGAAACATAATTACTAAGCAGAGTCATTTTTTCTTCAAACAACATGAGGTTTTGCTGTATTCTGACTAATACAGATTACCAAGCAGTACCTCCAAGGAGGAGGGACAGAACCTACTTTGGGAATAGGCTCTGAAGTACTGCTGTGCTGAATCGAGCATCACTCCTAACCTGGATATCCAGAGAGTAATGCTTGGTAAAGGTATGGACTGTTTTCCAGGTAGCTGCTTGACAAATTTCTAAGAGAGGAATATCACTGGTGGCAGCCAGGGAAGCAGCTGTACCTCTGGTGGAGTGAGCCCTCAGGCCTGAGGGTGGAATTGTTCCAGTTTCTTTTAGCATAATTGTATACAAGACATAATCCACCTGGCAATAGTTCTCTTGGTGGCAGGTTTGCCCTTCCCCACTTCTCCATAAGTGAGGAACGGCTGAAGGGAATCAAACCTGTGACCCTTGGTCCACTCTATAAAGTAGATAAGGGCCCTTTTAGCAAGTAAACTGTGTAACCTCCTCTCTCCTGAAGAGTAATGATCAGTGAAGAAACCAGGAAGAGACAGACTGGTTCAGGTGAAAATCTGAAACCACTTTGGGCAAGAACCTTCTATCGGTTCTAAGGACCACTTTATCCCTATGAAAGGAGATAAAATCAGATTCCACTGACAGGGCTTTCAATTCACTGATACATCTGGCAGAGGTAATGGCTACTAAAAACACAGTTTTTCAAGTCAAGTACTTAAGTTCTACTGAGGACATAGGCTCAAAGGGAGGTTGCATCAATTGAGCAATATAAACATTTAAATCCCAGGCAGGGCAGGCTCTCTGGATGGAGGATTGGTATGAAGCAATCCTTTGAAAAATTTATAGAACACAGGATGAGACAGATGATAGTGAGGAAGACTTCTCCACTGACAGAAAAGCAGAGACAGCTGACAAGTGTACTTTGAGAGTAGCTGGTCTGAGGCCTAGGCCATTAAGATGAACCATATAATCCAGAACTGTAGGCAATTCAGCAGTGTCTGGGGAAATATGCTGCTTGGAACACCAAATGCTGAATCTCTTCCATTTGGAGTTACAGGTCTTTCTAGTGGCGGGCTTTCGCGAGGCTTTGATGATGTCCAGAACCCCCTGAGACAGATGCAAATCTGCATCTCTTACTCTTCAAGAGCCATGCCTTGAGATTAAGAGACTGAAGATTGGGGTACCAAAACCTCCCCTGAGAGGAGGTTACCAGATTGTAATTCCTTGGAAGAGACAGGGGAAGATGGACTGCTAGGAACAGTAACAGGGGGTACCAAAGCTGACTGGCCCAATCTGGAGCAATCAGAATCACTTTGCAAGGTTGTGACTTTATCTTGACCAAAACTTTGAACAGTAGAGGAAAGGGAGGGAAAGCATACAGAAATTTCCCTTCCCATTTCAGAATCAGAGCATCCAGAGGGACTAAGCCCAAGACTGGGGGTCTGCAACAAAACAAAGGAAGTTGGTGATTGTCTAGGGCTGCAAAGAGATCTCTCTCTGGAGTGCCGCACCTTGAAAAAAATCACCTTCAAGACCAGAGGGTCCAGGGACCATTCGTGATGGCCCTGTGAAATCCTGCTCAGTGCATCCGCTAGCACATTGTCCTTCCCTGGAAGGTGGACTGCTATCAGAGAGGTTTGCGGGGAATAAGCCAGGGACCACAACTTCATGGCTTCTGTGCACAAGGCCATAGACTGCGTGCCTCCCTGCTTGCTGATGTACCACATGGTGGTGGTGGTGTCTGTTCTGACTTGAACCACCTTGTTCTGCATTGACAGAGAAAGCTTGCAGGGCCAGAAAAACTGCCCTGAGTTCCAGCAGATTGATATGGAGAAGGGATTCCTGAGGGGACCACAGTCCCTGGGCAGTGAGGGCCCCCAGATGGGCTCCCCAGTCCAGGAGGGAAGCATCCGTGATAAGGACCACCGAATGAGACTGAGTGGCAAATAGGACCCCTTGCCTTCAATTGTCCTGATCCTGCCACCACTGAAGGGCTTGGATCAGGGTCCGAGTCACTGGGATCAGTTTGGTAAGGGAATCCTTCCTTTGGGACCAAAAGGCCCTCAGAAGGAACTGAATGACCCTCATCTGGAATCTTGCCCATTTGACCACTGCTGTAGAGGCTGCCATGTGGCCCAAGAGTTGGAGGAAATGTCTTGCTGGTCGAGACACCTGAAGGCTGAAGGAAGAAGCCAGTTCTATAAGAACTCTTGCCCTTTCCAGGGGAAGAAAGGCTCTTGCTTTGACAGTATCCAAGTCTGCCCCTATAAAGGTAAGGAGCTGCACTGGCTCAAGAACTGACTTGGGAAGGTTGAGAAGAAATCCTAGAGAAGTAAGCACTTGCTGGGTCACTTGCAGGTCTGACTTGACTTGGTCTGGGGACTGTCCCACTATGAACCAGTCATCCAGATATGGAAAAATGGAAATCTTTTGCCTCCTTAGAAAGGCGACTACTACTGCCGGGCACTTTGTGAAGACCCTTGGGACTGAAGTTAGGTCATAGGGCATTGCTCTGAACTGACAGTGACCTGAGGACAACTCAAACCTGAGGTACTTTCTGTGGGAGCACCTGATGGGAATGTGAAAACAGGCATCTTTGAGGTCCAGGGAGGCTAGCCAGTCCCCTGGCCTTAGAGAGGGAAGGATTATTCCCAGAGTTAACATCTTGAACTTTGGTTTTAAAAGATACGAACATACAAAATTTGCCAGCAGATAAAGGCCTAGGAGGTCTATCAAGTCTCGCTTGAATGTGCAGCTAGCACCTTATTCTGCAGCTGCCCTCCTTCCACCCTTCCTTCATTAACCGTCCCCTTGTCCTGTCCCATCCTCATTTGAAGCAGTCCACTGTTCTACTGCATACCACTTCAGCAGGTAACGCATTCCACCCAGCCACCACCCTCTCTGTAAAAAAGTGTCTCCTCATCTCCCTCCTGAACCTTCCTCGCTCCAGTCTCATATCATGGCCCCTGGTGGCCCTCCCTCCTTCTTTGAACAGCCCCTCTGTACCGTCTTGTTTATTCCTTTCATGTATTTAAAGGTTTCAATCATGTCACCCCTCCTCTCCTCCAGTGAGTACATGTTCAACTCCTTCAACCTCCTCTCTCGTATGATAAGTCCCCCAGCCCCTTGATCATCTTTGTCACCCTGCACTGCACCCCCTCCAGTAACTTAATGTCCCTCTTCAGATATGGATGCCAGTACTGCACACAGTACTCCAGGTGTGGTCTAACTAATGACCTATACAGTGGCAGAATAACCTCCTCCCTCCTCAAGGATATACCCCTTGCAATACAACCCAGCATTTTGTTGGCCTTTGCAGCTGCCTTCCTACATTGTGCCGAGTTGTTCATTGACTCTGTAATGAGCACACCCAGATCCTTCTCCTCCTCTGTCTGAACTAGCTGCACTCCCCCTAGCTGGTAACTCCTCCTTGGGTTCTTCATCCCAAAATGCAGCACCTTGCACTTTTTGGCATTAAAGCCCAGTTGCCAGGTGTCTGACCAGGTTTCAAGCTTTGCCAGATCATCCTGCACCCCCTGCCATCCCCCTAGGTCATCCACCACCGCACCTACCTTGGTATCATCAGCAAACAGACTGATCTTGCTCTTGATGTCCCATGATATGTCTGCAATCAATATCCCAAACAACACTGGTCCCAACAAAGAGCCCTGTGGAACACCGCTCGTCACTGCTCTTGAGTGTGAGAGCTCCCCACCCACCACCACCCTCTGTTGCCTTCCCTGCAGCCAGTTTCCTACCCATCTCACCAGCTTTGCATCCGCCCCTGTGCCTACTAACTTCCTTCCCAGCCTTCCATGTGGCACTGAGTGAATGCCTTACTGAAGTCAGATACAGGACATCACTGCATGGCCCCTGTCCAGTTGCCTAGTTACCCAGTCATAGAACTCGACCAGGTTGGTTTGGCAGGATCTGCCACATATGAAACCATGCTGTCTGCTGTCCTGTAGTCCTTTGGCCTCTAGGAGGGCCAGCCTCTCCTTCAGGATAGTCTCCATTAGCTTACCCACGATGGATGTGAGGCTCATTGGTCTGTAGTTTCCCAGTTCATCCTTGAGGCCACTCTTGTGGAGGGCACCATAAGCCATCCTCCAGTCCTGAGGTACACACCCCGAATGTAGTAAGGCATTAAATAGGTCTGCCAAAGGTTCTGCAAGGACCTCTGCCAGCTCCTTCAGTACCCTGGGGTGGATGCCATCTGGGCCTGGTGCCTTGTCCACCCTCAGTGCCTTCAAACCCTCTCGAGGCGCTGCTCTCCATGATTTCCCATCTGTCACCACTTCCCCCTGCTTCTGCCATTTCTCCCACCTTGGGTGTCACCCCCCTCTTCTCTTTAGTAAATACTGAGCAGAAGTACTCATTTAATGCTTCTGCCTTATCACACCCTGCTTTCACCCAACCCCCCTCCTTCCTAATCCTTACAGCTCCTTTTCTCCCTGATATACTTAAAGAAGTCCTTCTCCCCCTTCTTAATGCCTTGTGCCAGCCTGAGTTCCGTAGATGCTTTGGCTCCCCTTACTGCCCTTGTCACCTCCTTCGATTCTGTTAAGTACTCCTCCCTGTCCTCCCCCTCCCTGTTTTCTTGTACTTCCGAAAGGTAGCTCTTTTCCTCCTTACCTTTTCCATGACCTCCTTGCTCAACCAGATCGGTTTCTTAGCCCTAGCCTTCTTGCTCTGGGCTTTGCAGCAGGTTTTGGTTGCCTCCACTATCCCCAACTTTATGAGCTCCCACCTCTGGTTAGTGTCCATACTAGATTGAATTCTGGCCAGGTACCCTTTTACCACTTCCCCCATCCTCCCAAAGTCGTCCCTCCTGAAGTCCAGCACTATTGTGCCAGATTCCACTCCTTCCTTGCCCATATCCAATGTGAGCCATACTGAGTGGTGGTCACTCCCTGACAGCGGTTCCTCCACTGTAAGTTCTCTCACAAAGTCCCCATTTGCCAGCACAAGGTCAAGGGAAGGGTATTTCCTAACCTGGTTGGTTCACTGACCATTTGCAGCAGGAAGCTGTCCTGGAAGGCATCCAGCAGTACCTGCTCCCTTCTGTTCCTGGTTGTTGGGGTGCTCCAGTCCACTCCTGGCATGTTGAAGTCCCCCACAATCACCACACTCCCCTTCTCGCAGGTCCTCCTGATCTGTCCTGCTAGTTCCCTGTCTAACTCCTCTGTCTGAGATGGTGGCCTGTACACCACTCTCATTCTAAGAATCCTATTCTTGGAATCCTGGATTTGCATCCAAAGTCAAAGATGTTTGTTTAGGTATGTTAGGTCTAGGATAGGTCGCCACTCCCCTCTCTTTTTTGGGGTAAGGAAGTACCTGGAGTACAGACCTTTGCCCCAGTGTAGAGTAGGTACTCTCTCTATGGCTCTTAAAGCCAGCAGATATGAAACCTCTGCTTCTAGGGCAAGGGTTTCTGAGAGACCTGCAAGTGGAAAAGTTCTGGCTCTCATCTTTGGAAATTTTTTTGAGGCTGAGAACCAGTCCCTGGCTTACTACTTCCAGGACCCACTTGTCTGATGTAATAGACATCCAGTACTTGACAAAGTAAGTCAGCCTGCCCCCTACTGGAATTAGAGAGTCGACCCGGGCAGGCCCATCAGGTTGTCTGCTTGGCAGGGGCCTTAGGCTGAGAAGTGGATGCAGCCCTGCTCATCCCCCTTCTGCCTCTCCCTCTGAAGAACCCCCTCTGTGAAAAAGGAAGAAGAGGCCTGTGGCTGGTAAAAAGGCCTATGAAAGAGCCTGCCCCTGCCCCTAGACTGCTGCCTTTGAGGAGTTGCCTGCCTCTCTTTGGCCTGAGCACTCCTGTAAGTGATCCTGTACTCTCCATTTGCTTCATGTAATTCTCTGTCTGCTCCCCAAACAGAGAATTACCCACTACAGGAAAATCCATGGCCTTAGCCTAAGTATCCTGCGAAAGGCTAGTATATCTGAGCCAAGCCATTCTCCGAAAAGCCACAGATGTAGCCATAACTCTTGATGACACATCACTAGAGTCCACAGCAGCATGAAACTGAACTTTCGATGGCTCAATCCCATCTGCAGCCAACTCCTCCAGCTCCTTGGCTAGCTGTGGGGGAGGCCTGTTTAGCCAGTGCTAGTACAGTGTCCCACCTGGACTTCTGGTACCGGGCTGTATAGGCCATATAATTTGCCTGCCTGAGTCCCAAGGAAGATGCCATGTACTGTTTTTTTTGCCATGGCATCAATCTTCCTGGAGTCTTTGTCTGGGGGTGTGAAGCCAAGGGAATGTTTGCCTTGGCACAGGCAGCAGCCTGCACTACCCCAACATGACTGTATTGCTGGTATAAAAAGTCCGTATCTGAGCATGATTGTGTGTACCTCTTGTCCATCCTTCTGACAACAGGGAGTACAAAATTGGGAGACTTCAGGATTTTTTGTGTCTGTTTCCCAAAGGATTTGTGAAGGGGAATAGACGGCCTCCTGGACTCTGGGATGTCCATCATTTCCACATAATCAGGCTCCTCCTGATCCTCCATTGCCTCCTCCATAGGAAGCTGGAGGGTTTCAGCCACTTTTCTGTAAAACAAAAATGGGAAGGGGACTCAGAAAGCCTAGGAGGGGATACACCAGAAGGTCTGTCTGGGAAGATGTCCGGTTCCACAGGCACATCCAGATTTTCATCATCATCACCATCATCTTCAAACTCACCCTCCTCCACAAACTCCGGTTCATAAAACTCTTCAGGGGTATAATCTTGAACTGGGGGAACCGACCTAACCGAACCCCTTCGAAAAGGTGTCGGATCGGTCGGAACCGGGCGAAGCGATTCCACAATTTGAATCACTCTGGCTATTTCCTCGGCGGTCAGATCATGAACCTCTGGATCCAAACCGGATGGTTTTTCTTCGTGTTTCCTTCTTGTAGGAACCGACCCCTCAGGATCAGCTCTCCTCTTGCCCGAAGAAGTATTGCCCTGGTCAGAGGGCACTCCTTCTGGTTTGGTCAGAACCGAACTGGGCTGGCCATCTGGGTCAGCGGACTTCTCGGCCTCCTTTTCCCTCAGTCTACCTAATCTCTTTTCAAGGGCAGATTTAGGAAAATTTTTACAAATTTGGCAGTCTGCAATGAGGGTGTTCAAACCCCAGACAATAAACACAGGTGGTGTGGGGGTTGGCCTTAGCAAAGACCTCCCCACCACTGCAGTGTTGAAACCCAGTGGGCCCGTTTTTTTTCTCTTGGGTTTCTCAGACATGGTCAACCTAACCAAACTTACCCTTTTTATGGCAACCGCCAGGCAAGACTCCCTTATCGGTTCCTAACCATGTCACGGGTGTTGGGGGGGGAAAAAAACGTTCAAAACACGTTTTTTTTTTTTTAAATCGATAAGGACCGGTAATCACACTCTAAAGTAAAACACAAGGATTCAATACAAATGATCGGTTCAGCCGAACTGATCTAAAAGTTTACAATTTCCACACAGAAAAACAGAACAAAACCTACCTAGTACTCACGGTACCACAGACAGAGACTGAACTGACTATGCAGAAATCAATTTGGTAAAAAACCGACAACTTAACCGAGACTTTTAACCAACTTTCGAACCGAGCTGAAGGAGAAATCTTTGGAGCGACTGTTCAATGAGACGGAGTAAAGAATCTGATGGTTGGATTTCAAATGGCTCCAGACAGAGACCTCAACCGAGCTCAAGCTCAGCATTCTATGCTCTGCACAGAAAGTTAACCCTTTGTTCTCTGGGGCAGTTCAAAGGCTGGGGCTAACTGCAATAGTCAGAATACAGCAAGACTTCATGTTGTTTGAAAGCAAACAGAGAAGTTTTAAACTCACATTTTGTTTTTTCAACCTTCAGAATTCTCAATTCCTGATGCATATGTTTTTTTAAACTTTCTTTAAGAATTTTATATGTATACAATATGAACAGACATACCATTCTCAATGCTAATAACAAATTAATTACTTATGTTCACAGAAGCCCCAGATGTAGAGTATACATTTTCTTTCGATTATTAAAGAAAGGGATTTGGTATAGATCTTACATATATGTCATATCTGTTTTCCTAGTCAAAGGATCCAACAAAATGTCTCGGTTCGAGGAAAACCACTCTCCCCAAATTCCATTCTGAGGCTCTTGCCTTATAGCTTTTTACATCAAGGTACAAATTTCGGTCTTTCCAGAGACATATAAAGGACCAACGTCTCCACAAAATTTAAAATTTGGGGATCTTTTTATCTATAGCTGCCGCTAAGGCCTCTGTTCTGTATATGGCTATCATAAGGTCGTGACACATTTGGATTGTAACTGGTATGGCCAATGTTTTGTTATCACCTTCTGGGCCGCCAAGAAAGATATTTTTAAAAATGTGCTTGTGTTAACATTTCTAAATTTCTTTGACAAGTCCAGGAGGAAATACAACCTTGAGGTAATCTGTAGCTCTGGGACCAATACTGCCTGTAAGGCCTATTGTAAGTCCTGAATGAAAGGGGTCAATTTAGGGCAATCTCACAGTATGTGTTTTAAGGCTGCCAGCGTGACCACATCCCCTCCAACAACTCAGGCATTCCTCTCCCTGGTACTTCCCCATGACTGCCGGAGTTTGAAAATACCTAATGAAAATCTTCCAGGAAAACTCTCACCAGCTAATCGCCGTTAAGCCCCAATGTATCCTTCTTTGAGTCCATAGCCAACTCTCATCTGATATCTGTATTCCCAAGTCCTGCTCCCATGCCTTCCTAATCGAGAGGGCTGCATCACCCCTCCAGAGAGAGCAAGGCCCGATATATGTAGGAAATAATGTGTGTTGTGGGAGGGTCCCCCTCTACTGCTTTCTTCAGTATATAAGCAATCGGGAGTCTCCTTAGTCAGGTGTGTTTGAAGTTTTTTAATATAATCTCTGACTTGGAAATATCTAAATCTGTCCTGCCAGGGAATACCATAATGTTGAACCAGGTTTGGAAGTGATCTAATCTCCCCTTCCTCCATGAAGTGCCATATAAGACGTAGGTTCCCAGTCTCCCACCTCTTGAATCCAGCAACCCACCTGGCAGGGAGAAAGTCATCCATGTAAGGCACCGAAAGCAAAAGGTACCACCACTCTCTGGCCCTCCCATCTTTCAATATTCTGAACCAAGCATTCAAAGATGGAATGGAGTATGGGTTCTCCTCATGGCGGGGAGGGAGTTCCTCCCTCCGGCCAAGAAGGATGAATTTCAAATTTCCAAGAGATCCCTTTTTTAGTTCCAAGGTTTTCCACTTGGGTGAGTAAGTCCGGCTCAGCCAATAAAGTACTGTTCTCAGTTGAGCTGCATGATGGTAAAGTTAAAAATTTGGGAGGGATAAACCCCCTTCCCTTTTTAGCATCTGTAACACCGAAAGATGGATTCTAGGTCTCTTCAGTCCCCTTAAAAAACGGGATATCCCTCTGTTCATTGCGCTAAAGTAGGACTCTGGGAGAAATATGGGTGTTGATGGTGATAAATACAAAAATTTGGGAAGTTTTATCATTTTTATAGCCTCTACCCTTTGTGTCAAAAGAATAGGGACTGGGGCGCATCTTTCTAATTCTATTTTTATATCTTTTAGAATTGGACTGAAATTAAGAGTAAACAACTGATCTGGGTCAGGGCTTAAATGAACTCCCAGGTACTTAATGTGTGAGAGATTCCACCTAAAGGGAAACTCCCTCAAAATCTTTTTTCCCAAGGGCTCATACTGTAATTTTAATATTTCAGTTTTGGTTAAATTCACCTTATATCCTGCTATCGACTGAATTCTATCAGGCGTGCCCACAGGGGTGCTAAGGACTGCTCCGGATTTTGTAAATAAATCAACAGATCGTCTGCATAAAGGGTAAGTTTGTGTAATCCCCCCCCCCCACAAATTCCCATCCCTGAATTAGCTCATCTTGCCGTATCATTTAGGCCAGGGGTTCTGAATACACTGAAACAAAAGAGGGGAAAGTGGGCATCCCTACCTGGTGCCTCGGGATAGTTGGATTGGGGAAGCGACTCTACCATTAATTTTGACATATGTTTTTAGGTGTGAGTAAATGTTATTTATAATTTTAATAAAAAGATCCGGGGTTCCAAATCTTTTTAGGGTTAATCCCATGAAACCCCATGCTCCCCGATTGAAGGCCTTCTCAGCATCTAAACTTAGCATTATACAAGGGGCCTTCAACTGGGCAACATGGTTCAACACATGCAGCGTTCTCTTAATAGTATCCTGGGCCTGCCTCCCCAAAATAAAGCCAGTATGGTCATAATTAATCAAGCCCAGGAGCACTACCTATAATCGTTTCGCCAAGATAGAAGCATACATTTTGTATTCAATATTCAGTACAGATATGGGGAGATAAGAGCCACACTGAATTATGTCCTTTCCTGGCTTAGGGATACTCTAAATGATTGCATAGTTCCAAGATTCGGGGAGTGACTCCCCCGAGTGAGCCTCAGTACATGCCTCTAATAGGGGTTCTCTAAGTTCGCTTATAAAAAACTTTAAAAAATTCTGGGGTAAATCCATCTGGGCCTGGGGAATTTTTAACTTTCAGGTTTTTAAAGGCTAGATTAAATTCCGAAATTGTGATTGGGGCTTCTAAAAGATCTCTGGATTCCTGTGCCAATTTTGGTAGATGCAACTTGCCTAGACAAGATTCCACTTGTAGGGTATCGGGGCCAGTTCCACTTTACAAAGGTCAATGTAGACATTCTTAAAACAAAACATAATTTCTTCCTATGTTTTAAGTAGGAGTCCAGACCTTGGGTCAAGTATCCGAGTGATCGTGGATCTAGCCGTATGTTGCCTAAGTCGGTGCGCCAGAAGGCAGGTGGCCCTACAGCCAGACTCATGATACCTCTGACGCAATCTCTGTAGTGCTTGCTCTGTTTTAACGTCAGTCAGTTTCTGGATCTGTTGTTTAGTCTCAAGAAGTGTCTTTAGTGCATCCCCATCTCCCCCGACATGTCGCTGTTGCAATTCGGACATTTGTTTTTGCAACTTTTCCATCTGTTCATTTTGTCGCTTCTTCAGGAGGGATGCAAACTTGATGCAATCTCCCCTGAAAACCGCTTTCACTGTATCCCAAAGTATTGCCTTTGATATCTCAGGAGAGTCATTTTCCTGTCTAATTTGTTTTAATCTTTCTTTAGCCTTGTCTGTGAATTCCTTTAAATTTAATAATAATTATTAAATTTCCAAACGGTTAGACCCTTGCGTACTTCTTATCTCAGCTTTAAAAGCAATTGTGCGTGATCAGAGAGGACTTAGGGGATGTGGACACACTCCTTGACCTGACTCTGATGTTCCCCTGAGATCACAAAGTAATCTATCCTGGCATAAGATTCACGTGGGTACGAGTAGAGGGTATATTCGTGCGTTTTTTTATTTAGTAGCCTCCAGGCACCTACACAAAAGGCCCCTTTCAAATGGTCTCTGATGGCTCGGCTAGTAGGATTTTGTCTGAATGCTTTAATATTTGAGGTGTCAATTTGCTCCCATATCTGGTTAAAGTCCCCTCCCACAACTAAAATTCCCTTTTGTTGCTCTACAATTTTATTCAACAAAAGGCAAAGAGTTTCCGTAGAGGACCCCGGGGGGTGTACAAAGACACCAGTGTTACAGTATATGGAAAACTTCTAGAGTACCAGATAGTATAGCCATACGACCTTCTGGGTCTGTATAGCGGGATGTCTTCTGAAACATAACCCCCTTAGCGACCAGGATGGCAGTGCCTCTCCTTTTCCCCTTCCTGAGTGAGGCTACTATCACCTGATCATAGCCAAATTTCCCCAACTTTTCATGCTCAATTCTGCTGAGGTGAGTTTCTTGTAACAGAACAAAAGAAGGACGCTGTCGCTTAATAGCAGACATAATTTTATAACATTTCACTGGCCTGTTAAGCCCATTCACATTATGGGAAACAACATTTATACTATTATTAATCTTATCCCCCATTGGTACATGAAAAAGTAGCACCCCAATCCTTTTCTTGTCGCTGGTAAATTATCTTTGGCAGTTTCCCCAAGATCCTCCAGGTCTCCCCCCCAATTCCTCTGTTTATTAATAATCAAGGTCTCTCCATCCTGTATTTCGTAGCCTCATCTGTGATAATTTAATTCCATTTGTCTGTGAACTGACTTATCTGTTCTATTAACACCAAACATTACAAACATACAGAAAAACAAGCTATAACAAATAACCTTAGATCTCCTTTGGGGAGGAGCCAACTGAGCATGCCTCACCCTGGAAACCCAACTATTTACACCTCGACTCCCAAGGTAGGGGAACAATAGAAGAGGTTCCCTTCGAGCTCGCGTCATCTGGACACAAGGAAGAGGAAAAGAAGCCCTCCGTGTGGCTCATTCCTCCTGGAACCCGTTATCAGCAGGAATCTGCCCCCAACAGGGGGAAATCATCATCAGTGGTGCCCAAAGTGGGAGGAGAGCTGTCAAATAGAGCAGTCCCTCCAAGATCTGCTGTAATATCACCCTTGGTGCAACAGGCTACTTGCCTGTAACATGTAAGCAGGCTAGTGATCCTTCGTCCCCCAAAACAAAAAAAAACAAACAGCATGGTGAAATTATCGTTGTGGTTCCAAAACCAAAAAAATAAATACAAAATACACACAGAGTTGTACTTAATAATTAAAGTGCCCTATATCCTACGTTTGTAATCTCCCTTCTTTTTGTTGTCCCTTTCCTTTTCCCCCTCCTTAAAAAACGTCCTAGGATAAGTCCTAAAAGGAGTGAGAAAAGAAAACCCCATCTCGAGTGAGCTGTCCTGCTGCAATTCTATGTTTTAAGGCAGTAGTTCCAAATCAAAGCCCTAGAGGGCGCTCAGTCCAAATAAGTCCTGTGTTGGCCTGCTTATTTAGTCAGGAAGGCAGGACTGGCCTCTCGGGTGTATAAACAGCAAAGCTTTTCAACAGACCAAGTGAGACTCTGCTCCCCCGGACCCCTCTCAGCACAGAAATACCCGATTTAAACAAAAAAGAACACGAACAGGGGAGAAGCGAGTCAGCAGGAGAGCAGATGCAGAGAAAAGCATCTTTGCATCAGCAGACAGATCCTGCGTGAATCCCTGGAATTCAGTCACCCAACAAAGGGCCCACGAGGAGGATCAATCCAGCTCCATCTGTTCCAGATCGCTTCATTTGTCTATTCCCCTTCCCGACATCTCATTCTGTGTGTCTGGAGTGTGGATGAGTCTGTGTAACATACTTTTGATGTCCTATACGGTTGATTGCGATGTAGTCCTCGCTGCACCAATATCTGAAGAACCCGTAGCTCTCCACACATTTTGCAGGTTAGCAGGCCGAGTAATCCCTCATGGTAATTCCTCAAGTATATGGCCCTTAGTTTTCATCGCTTGCATTGCTTCTTCCAAAGTGCAGTAAAGCTCTACACCTGATTTCCAATGAACTCGTAAGCGAGATGCGTATGGGGTTTGAAACTTAATCCCCAGTGATTTTAATTTTCTGAGAATCGGGGCATAGGCTGACTGCTGCTGCTGAATAAGAGGGGGATAGTCCTGGTCGAAGAATAACCTGGCTCAGTTATATTCTACCTGACCTTGTTTCCAGGCTGTTTTAAGGATTGTTTCTTTTTCTCTGAAGCTCCTAAATTTAGCCGCAATCCATCAGGGCCTGGCGGATTTGGAAGTGGGCCGGGGAACTAGAGCTCGATTCGCCCTTTTGACTGTAAATGTAAATCCCTGAGGTAAGTCAAGTATATGGCGTAAAAGGTCTTCTATAAAATTGGCCATTTCACCAACCTCCATTAATTCTGGAAGGCCATATATTCTCATATTGTCTCTTCGTGACCGCGCCTCCATGTCTAAGCACTTAGCAGCTGTAGATTCTTGCTGATGCATAAGGAACTCCACTGCCCTAGAAATATGAACCAAATCGTCTTCTGCAGTAGAAATCCGTTCCTCTGTCATCCAACTTACTCAGGTCTGCATGTAATTTGTTGAATACAAGTTTAGCCTCATTCCGGAACTGTTTAATTTCTGTTAGGAGGGTTTCAAATCTCGTTCTCGATAAGGCCTCCATCTCCGCTTCGGTATCTTCTCCCCCCATACTCGCTGGAGAGATTCTCCCACTGGTACCCGAGCTTGCAGGGCTTAATCCAAGCAGATCGCTTCTGGTTTTGCAGTTTTTACTTCGGGATCTTTTAACAGCTGATGCTCCACTATGTTTTCTCTGCATAGTAAAGTTGATTTTCTCAGTCAGGGCTAAGTGGAGCAGAATCTTTGCTGTAGGGAAGAGAGAGCTCCTCTGTTAGGCAGCCATAGAGCTGATGACGTCACTGGAAGTCTCCCCTGATCCATATCTTTACAGAAAATAATCACTGACATTCTATTTTCCAGACTTGTGCATCACTAAATTTAAATGGCTGTAGTGCCAGGTACCAGAAAATAGAACTTAAGGGACTCCATTGCCCACTTTGCTGCAAAGCATTACTTTTCAATGGTAGAGTACCTTTCTCTCCGTTGTGCAATTTCCTACTGATAGGAATGGGATGTTTCTTCCCATCTATATTCTAACTCAAAACTGCACCTAGGCCTACCGCTGATGCACCTGTCTGTAACAAAAATTGTTTCTCAAAGTCTGGGCTTCTTAAAGAGTGCAGAAAATCATTTCTAACTAGCAGCTGTTTATAAAGTTCTTATTCTCAGAAATTATATGCATTCACCTAAATTATCCATATTTAACTGTACCTGAAGAAAAAGTGATATAAAAAGCTGTATTCTGCATTGTCTTGGTTTTATGGGCAGCATTTTGTTACAGTTCTTCTCTTCACGGAACCAATAATTTGGAGTTTTATCTGTGTCAAGGTTTGTGCACAGAACTCTAAACAAGGTTCTGATAGGTCAGCAGCTCATAATTAGCACTCCATACGTAAAACATGACATAGTAAAAATTCCAAATTATAGGTTCCATGAAGAGAATTTTAACAGAATGCTGCCCATAAAAACAAGAAAATGCAAAACACAGCTTTTTATATCACTTTTTATTCAGGTACAGTTAAATATGGATACTTTAGGTTAATGCATATAATTTCTTAGCATAAGAACTTTATAAGCAGCTGCCAATTAGCCAGATTTCCTGTCCTCTTTAAAATTGGCTGGCAGAATAGCCTAGAGGTTAGAGGAACGAGGTGTGAACGAGCTGGATACATCCAGCAGACCAGACCTGAGTTTTATTCTCACAACCTCCACTTGTACAGTCGTGGCCAAAAATATTGGCGCCCTTGCAGTTTTTTCTAATAATGCACTATTCCTTCCAGAAAATTGTTGAAATTAAAAAATATTTTGGTATCCACATTTGTATTTCTTTGGTTTGCAATGGAATAAAACACAAAAAGCAGAAAAATTTACTAAGTCTTCGCTTATTCCACACAGAAATCCTTACATGGCCTCGACAAAAGTACTGGCACCTTTTAGAAGTAGTTAGAAATAATTAGATTTCAAGCAGGTGATTCTCCTTCACTTTGGAACTGAAATCACCTGTGGTGAGTTGCAGGCGCCTGCAATATAAAAATCATTCATTCAACCAGTTTGAATAGAGAAAAGGACTCATTCTCCTGTTTTATGTCACTGTGTACCGCAATGAGCATGGAGAAAAGAAAGACAGCCAGAGAACTGTCTGAGGAGGTCAGACAGAAGATTGTAGCCAAGCATGGACACTCTCAAGGCTACAAATCAATCTCCAGAGACCTTGATGTTCCTGTTTCCACCGTACGTAATGTTACCAGGATGTTTAAGGCCCATGGCACTGTAGCCAACCTCCCTAGACGTGGCCGCAAGAGAAAACTTGATCGAAGATTGCAGCGCAGGATTATTCGAATGGTGGAGAAAGCATCTCGATCAACTGCCAAACAGATTCAAGCTGACCTTCAGACACAAGGTACGACAGTTTCAACTCGCACCATCCATCGCCAACTCAATGAAAGGGGGCTATATGGTAGGAGGCCCAGGAGGACCCCACTGCTGAAAGAGAGACATAAGAAAGCCAGACTGGGGTTTGCCAAAACACACCTGAACAAGCCAAAATCCTTCTGTGAGAATGTCCTGTGGACAGATGAGACCAAATTAGAGCTTTTTGGTAAAGTACATCATCTCTATGTTTACAAAAAACCAAAATGAAGCCTTCAAAGAAAAGAACACCTTCCCTACAGTCAAACATGGAGGAGATTCAGTGATGCTTTGGAGTTGCTGTGCTGCCTCTGGCACTGGGTGCCTTGAACGTGTGCATGGCATCATGAAATCTGGAGACTACCAGGCCATTTTGGAGCGCAATGTTGAACCCAGTGTCAGAAAGCTGGGTCTCCGTCAAAGGTCATGGGTCTTCCAGCAGGACAATGACCGCAAACACACTTCAAAAAGCACCTAGGAATGGTTCAAGACAAGACGCTGGACTGTTCTGAAGTGGCCAGCAATGAGTCCGGATCTAAATCTCATTGAAAACCTGTGGAGAGATCTGAAAACAACAGTTGGGAGAAGGCACCCTTCAATCTGAGAGAACTAGAGCAGTTTGCACAAGAAGAGTGGACCAAACTGCCAGTAGAGAGGTGCGGGAAGCTCATCCATGGCTATAGGAAGCGGTTGATTGCAGTTATTTTGACCAAAGGCTGTGCTACCAAATATTAAGTCTAGGGTGTCAATAATTTTGTCAATGCCATTTCTTTTCATTTTCTGATTTACAGAATATAGTAAATTCTGAATCAAAAACAAAGGTTCTGTAATATTAACAGAGAAATAAAGGATTGTGAAGACCAAATACTGTACTGTTAATTTCAACTTATGTTTAGAGGAAATTGTGAGTTATTTGAAAAAGTGCAAGGGCGCCAATATTTTTGGCCACGACTGTATACTGTGCGACTCTGAGCAAGTCACTTGGCCACCCAGTGCTCCCAGGTCGCCCCTGAAAACAGGCACTTGTGCCTATTGGGCCTTAACCGGTTACCAAAGACTAAAAAAAAAAAACAGAGGCTGAACATAATGCAGCCTTAATGGTCCGAAAAGCTTCATCAGACTCTGGGGACCATTACACATTATTTGGATACCGTTTTTTCATGAGTTCAGTGAGAGGAGTAGCTTCCTGGGCAAAGTTGGTAACAAATCTCCAATAAGAACCAGCCAGCTCTAAAAATGACCCTGCATGTTTGTTTTAGGCTACAGATCCTATTTTAGAAATATGTGGCTTTATGTCTCCATTTCCCAAAACATAGCCCAAATATCTGGTTTCCTGCATGCCCAATGCACATCTGATAGGATCAGTTGTCAGACCTGCCTTTTTGATTGATTGGATAACTGCTCGTAGGTGTTCCATGTGACTTTTCCAATCTGGACTGCACACCATGACATCATCCAGGTATGCAGCACAATAACCAGTGTGAGGGGATAAAATTACATCCATGTACCACTGGAATGTACCAGGTGCGCCATGTAAACCAAACAACATGGTGGTGAACTGACAGAATCCAATAGGAGTGGCAAATGCAGTTTTTTTTTTTGATTCTTTAGCTAGGGGGGTTTGTCAGTAACTTTTGGTGAGATCAAGGGTACTGATATACTTGGCTTTTCTCAATCTGTCTACCAAATCATCCATCCTGGACACAGGATAACTGTCAAATTCGGACTTTTTTTTTAATATTCTCTTTTTATGCCCTGTTTCTCTCCACGGTGCTTCCTTACCTTCAGGAGTCTCCTATGACCTTTATACGTCCCTGCTCGTCTGCCAGTTTCAGATGTAGTCATCCCCCCGTGCTGCCTTAGTTTGACCCCCAGGCGGGTACGAGGTGGTGCTCCCCTTCCTCCGCTCCAAGCGTGTGTTTCGTTGGGGATCCGTCACCTGCACTGACAGGGGGACTGGGGCCTGAAGCTCCATCTACGGGGAGCACCGAGGGGTATCTTTCCTGCTGTTTCGCCCAGCCCACAGGACGTCTGCACACAACAAGAGCCTAGGAGCGACACACGTCGCAACGTGCCAATGTTCTGGCTCCCAGCAGATGTCCTCCCTTCCTACTACATGCTGTCTTTTGCTGCATCTCCACCCGTGGTCACCCAGGTGGCGGTATCGCAGCAGGACCTGCATCTTACCCCACCCGGAGGAGAAGGAGGAGAGCTGCCTCTGGGCGCTCGATCCTCCTCCTCCTCCCCCCTGCCGGTCCTCCAGCCGCCCGAGTCCATTTCTGTACCCGGGTTGCTGGCGCGGCGAGCAGTAGCCCTACTGCTGTGCCTGCGGGCCGGCATAAATTCGGTCTCTTGATTAAGTTTCCTAAACTCAAAGCAGATTCTTACACCTCCTTCTTTTTTATTCACAATCTCCATTGGTGATGGCCAAGAACTTCTCGACTCTTCTAGGATACCAAATTCTTTTATATTTTGTATTTCCTTAACCACAATCGTGCTTAACTGCTCTGGTAATCTGTATGTCTTGTCTGTCACTATTACGTGCTTGACCCCTTTTGCTCAGCCTGGCACTGTGGTAGAAGTACTTTTAGCAAGTTATGAATCTCTACGGTTTGTTCAGAGGTTAAGGAAACA
This sequence comes from Neoceratodus forsteri, assembly GCA_016271365.2. Taxonomy (NCBI): domain Eukaryota; kingdom Metazoa; phylum Chordata; order Ceratodontiformes; family Ceratodontidae; genus Neoceratodus; species Neoceratodus forsteri. The sequence continues at coordinate 1,130,465,161 of CM057459.1, read as the reverse complement.
TTCACCTTTACATCATCAGCAATTACAGTTTATGACTATATCAATATCTTCTTTATCAATCTCTGGTAATACTAACACAGTAGCCTTTGGTGTTTTTTCATCCCATTTCTTCAGGAGGTTAGCGTGGTATATCTTGGTAGGATTTTTCCTAGCAGCTGTCTCAATTTCATAGTTAAATGTGCCAGTACGTCTAAGAACTTTATAAGGCCCTTGCCACTTCATTAACAGTTTATTTTATGTAGTGGGTACAGTAGCAGGACCGTTTCACAGGCTCAAAAACTTTCATTTACCCCATGGTCGTAATATGCATTCTGCTGGTTTTAGGCCTCTTCCTGATTACTACTGGCAATTTCAACATATTTTGCCAGTCTTTCTCAGGGCACACATATAAGATGTAATAGATTTTTTCCGTGTGGGGTTATTTTCCTATCTTTCTTTCATTGTATCTAGTAGTCCTCTAGGTTGTCTACCATACAGCATTTCAAATGGTGAAAAACCTGCTGATGCCTGTGCCACTTCTCTGTAAGCAAAAAAGCAGGCAAGGTAAGTACTGGTCCCAGTCTTTTCCTTCCCCTTTTACAAACCTTTTCAACATACGTTTTAGGGTTTGATTAAAATGCTCAACAAGACCGTCTGTCTGAGAGTGATAAGGGGATGTTCTTATGGCAGTGATACCTAGTAGTCGGCACAGCGCCTTTAGTAATGCAGCACCAAAATTACAACCCTGATCAGTAATGATCTCTTTAGGTATGCCCACCCTGCTGAAAATTTTGGCAAGCTCTACTGACACTTTTGGGGCTGTGACATCATGCATAGGAATTGCATCTGGGTATCGAGTAGCATAGTCACATACTACCAAAATTAATCAATTTTCCTTTTTACTTTCGTCTAAGGCGCCAACCACAACCACTGCAATTCTCTCAACATCTATCAAGGTTAAGGGCACCAGAAGCACCTTGTCTTTTTTAGCCACTGGGGCTACTTTGTGACACTCAGCACTGAAACTGCAATAAGTAGCAACATCTTCATGAATTACAGGCCAGTAAAATCTGTACAAACCTGGCGAGGGTCCGATCCATCCCCAAGTGACCAGCCAAAGGACTTTCATATGCTATCTGTAACAACTCAGATCTATACTTTTGCGGTATGACCAATTGTGCCATCTGGTCCAGTGTCTGAGGTTTAACACGAACTCTGTACGGTAACCCATTACATTTTTTAAACACTGGATCACCCTGTTTTGGTTTCACCCCCAGCTGCTTAAAATAACCCTGGAGAGAAGCACTGTTAGCTTGCTCTGAAACAAAATCACAATCAGTGATCAGTTTAGTTCCAGCACTTTCATAGATTAACACCTCATATCCATCAGTCTCTTGTTGACACTGTTTCTTTAGGCATCTTCCTTCTTTCCTGGACTTCCGGATCTTGGAGCTCTGCTCAAACAAGCCTGAATCAGAATCACTGAAAAGAAGAGAGTCCTCCCCCCCATCCGAGATTTTCTTTGCCAGTATTCTTGTAATCACAGCTGTTGAAACTGCAGGTTTACTCCCTCTATGATTAACTCACTAAATCCTGGAAAGTCATTTCCAATATTCACAGGTACAGTATAGGTAACTTAGGTACTACCCCCACTTTCATTTGGTGTGACACCCCATTAATATTTAGAGTCTCTTGGGTGATAGGATACTATCGAGTGGCCCCATGGATTCAGATCACACCAGTACCTGGTCCTCTGTCACAGTTCTTTTCGAGAACTTCAACACGCACTAGGGTCTATCTGCTTACCGAATCAATATGTCCATTTACAGTTTTATCTCCCACCTTGACATTTTTTAAGTACTTGCCCCAGTTTGCTAATAACAGATCTGCTCCAGTGTTACCCTCCTTACTACAACAGTTTCTTGCAATACGGCCTGACTTATTACAGTTACTGCAAATAAAGTCTTTGGGTTCAGATTTGTTACCATCACCAGAGTTCTTATCAGACTTGGAGTTAAATCAGGAAAAAGAGGGTTGTACCGGTGCTTGGCTGTTACTTCGCTGGTGTGGCATCTGTCTGGCCATCTGGTAGTCTTTAGCCAAGGAAAAAGCCTTTTCCCCACTTTCTGGTCGGTGTTCTTTTACCCAAAGCTACACATCTGTAGACAGGATGCTGATGAACTGCTCCATTGCAAGTGTGACAATCTGTGGGACTGTTTTGCCTTCTGGTTGGAACCATTTTTTTTTTTTTTTATCATATCACCATTTTTCCCCTGTAGCCACTGACCTGCTTTGTAATCCAGCCACTGCTCCATCGCCACCACTGACCCCAGAGTTGCACACCCAGCTGGCATATACAGTTATACCCTCGAGAGGGGCACCCCCGATTGCCCCCCACCAGAGACAGCGCTAGATAGGGCAAAAGGAAAAGTTGCAGCCTGCCCAGAAATGACCCACTTTCCACAGGACAGTGGGTCCAAAGTGGTGCACCTGTCTCTAACAATAGCTGAAAGATGGAAAATTAAACAATAGAAAAGTATTTTCACTCAACAAATTTAAGCTTCTGTACTAGTGAAATTTCTACTTACGATTAGGTTTGGACCCAGTTGTTTCTCATTTTGACCCACATTTTTTACACCTATGGGTCTAATTTGACCCATGTTTTAAAACCCCTAGCGCTGTCACTGCCCCCCACGCCAGGCAAGGATCCAATACTGGCACGCAACTGTCCAGGCATCGTCAGTTGATGGGAGTAGCAGCCATCAAGCTGCCGTGGTCTGTGCTGCCATTTTCTGTTTTTCTTTACCCTGGGAGTGCCGCGTGCAATGACGTCGGGCACCTACACCTGCCACACTCCCCACTTGTTGCACCGTCTCTAGCAGTGCCCCCGGTCGTCACCAGGGGCCGCTGTAGAGCAGTGGCACCCTAGATCCCAACCCGGGATAGGACAGCAGTCTTCCGGATACTCAATCCTACCCCCCGGCCAACCCCTGACTCCCCGGGCTTGCATCCGAACCCGGGTCGTCAGCGTGGCGTGAGGTGTGGCATCCACCACCTCAACCCTTAGCGCCACCGGGCCAGCCCTGGTTGGAGCCATTTAAAAAGACCTTCTCTTGAGTCGAGTGAAGGCTTCTCAGGGATTGTCAACCGAGTTGTACTTCAGAGACTAGAATCTTTGCCTGTAGCCAGGTCTCTCCTGAGAGGATGTATCTTTTCAGGACTTCTCTTTTCACCAGGTCACAGTTTTCTGATTGTGCAGTATCCATACTGCTGTAGGCAAGTTGGGCTTTACCAGTCAGGTAAGGTACCAGACTGACTGCCCATTGCTAGACTGTGGCAACCCTTTCAAAAGTTATCAGGTATGCTTCACTATCATCCGAGGGACACAACTTTGTAAGCTTAATGTCTTTTAAAGGCCTTTGATAAAGGATGGGTAGTCAGAAACTTGTCAAGCAGGGCACTGTCTCAGGTATTAGCCTACACAAATAGTGTTTTGGTCAATAAAATGACTTTTACTTTTATAATTGAAGAGCTGTTTGGCGTTCTTTTATTGAGGTGGTGAGTGCCTGAATGTGTGCTGCATTGTAACAAAGATTAGTTTCTGTAATTTTGAGTTTTTTCTTATTTTTAAAAAGCTTCCTGTAAGGTGTCAGTTAATTCTGATGTTAGACTGGACTCTTCAGAGAAACTATCCCCTGCTTGTTCTCTGCGTCTGATAGATGCTGCAGTCCATTCTAAACCAGTGTTCTGCTCCACACATGTAGCATCATCGACTTCATTCATTTACCAGCACCTCTGTAACAGTGTCAATTTCAGATTCAGAGACTACACTCATACTTTAAATACTGCTTAAGCAAAAAAAGTGAACATTTAAATGCTAGTGGAACTACTAGTAGAACTGCTGGAAAAGTTTTCTTGCCACAACCAAATGGAGATGGAAGACACTCTCCAAATAAAATAAGACTCTTCACTGCCATGTAAAACTCTCCCACTAGGTATAATACAAGGGACTTCACTACCACACCAATACAGTTTATCCCTCAATTATGAGGTCAGGCATTAACATGCCTATAAATCAACTGCCTGCTGCCAATATTGTTTGTAATATGGCAAAAATCTGACAGTGATAAAAATGAATGCTAATAGGAGCAGACGCGTCAGCTAATTTTAGTAACCATACTGACATTATGAAGGCTGATAATGCCTTGTTGCTCTGAAGTACACAAAGTACCCACGAGAAGAATAGGAGCAGTGTGGTCAGTGGGAAAAAATGCGAGTCAGAGAAGCAGTACAGAGCAAGATAGTAGGATATAGGAGCGGGGGACAAATGGAACAGAGGGACGTGAGCAGGAGTAGAGAGACGGACGTTGTGAATGAAGAGATGGAGAAAATGCGAGCAGTGTTCAGCCTGTGTGGAGGAAGTCAAATGGAGGAATGGGTAGAGAAAGAGAGGTAGCGAGACAGAAGTGCGGCACACAGCCAGGAGACAACAGAGGAGAGGCAAACAATCAGTAACCCCGGCCCAGAAGTACTAAGAGAGAGAGGAAGGACCGTGTCGGAACACGAAGTAGCAGGTGCAACATCCGCCAACGGATTTCAGTTCCATGGGTTCACGGTGTACGGGATCATAAAGTTCAACTATGCAGGAGGAATCACACAGCGAGACTGTTCCACAGACACTGGATGACTACTAGCAGGTAAAGAAACGAGTAGGGAAACAGAGAGAGCGAGCAGGATACTATGAGCAATTAAACTCAGCAAAGGATGCTGCGAATATGCAAATGAGATATGGAGAGAGTGTGGAAACGGGAAAAGAGGCAGGATAACAGTCCTCCTAGGTAAAATATTGAAAGAACAACCGTGCAGAAATCCTCGAAATGTGCAGCAATAGTTATTAGTAATGCAAGTGCTTACTGCGTGTGAAAATAAAAATAACCATATCTGTATGTAACAGAGTTGTATCGAAAGAATTGAAAGTAACAGTAAAAGTTAGACCAGAACTTATCAGTGTCAGTCTTTTGTCTTGTAGAAGTCCAGACATCTGTAGTACATAATAACCATCCCGATGTCCATGTTACAAGTGCATTAATCCCCTCCGAAGGTGGCATCTAATGGGGAGTTAATGCATGGTTGGTCATTGTAGGCACTCGGCCTTGCGCCACAACGGCCCCAACCACACATTAACTCCCCATTAGATGCCACCTTCGTCGTGGATTAATGCTTACTCGTACACCATGTACTGCTGTCAATTCTGATTACTGCACCTCTTAGGTGTTCTTATGGAGCACCTCCACACTAATTCTTTGTACAATCAATTTCTGTATTTATCCTAATTATGCACAACTGTTCTACCAAATGTTCCACTGTTTTGCTACAATGTATTGTGCTACCATCTTCCAAAGTTTCCCTTCCCCGAGCTGCACCTGTAAAATTAGCTTTGGCTCAGTGTGCCTCTCCTGGTTACTAATTTTCAAACAAATGAACAAATACTACATTGTCCCAGTTATACCTACAGCACTGAACTTACAATTTAATACTACTGTATGGGATCAACTGTTAAGTTACTCTTTTGACAGTAGGTCTAGAAATGAAAATCATGTACTCACCCTGATTCTTGATCTCCTTGGACAAGTCTTCAATATTTATTCATACTGCTGGGTTACAAGTGGGAGCAATGGGACCCTGTGGGAGCCAAACATCTTCAGGAGCGCCAGCGCCAAGGTAGGACAGTGTATGCGCAGCAACACGACATTGGCTCGCACCTGTGTAGGCTACCTCGGCACTGACCCTCCAACCGCCTCAGTACCTTTTTATTCAACTTTCTTTTCCTCCTATCATGGCAAGGGGGACCTCTCTCAGGCATCCTCTCCTTATACCTGCCCGCCTGAGATCCGCTGCAGTCTATGCCCTTCTCCCTCCACCCCTCCAGCTGCCAGCACCCCTGGTTTAACCTGCCCAGGGAGCATAGCCCGACCACTTACTTGGGCTCCTTGAGACAGACTCTGGCACGGGAGGGGGTGGGTGAAGAAACATGAGTGTCGGCCCCATTCAGATCCGGCGCTGGACATGGAGGAGATGTGCCGTCGCCTATCCCCACTTGCCGGGTTTTTCCGTCCCCCCTTCCCATGCGTGTGCACCTCCCAACGCCTGGCACATGGCAACACTGCCTGCGTCGGGCACGCTATAACGTGTCAGTCTCAGTACAGTGTCAGTGGCTCAGCAGGTAGCACACTCGCCTCTGAAGCCGGGAGATCAGAGGGCTGTGGTTTCAGTTCCCACATCTGGCACTTGGGTTAATATCCCAGTACTGACACTGCAGTGCAGCATGAGAGGGGTGCTGCACTTCTGAGGTGCCATCTTTCAGATGAGACGTTAAACCGAGGTCCCATCTGCTTGGATTGGTGGTAGTGCAGGTGGATGTTAAAGATCCCAAAAGAGTAGGGGAATTTCCCCGGTGTCCTGGCCAAATTTCCCTCATTCACTAAAAATACCACCAACAGCTTACTCTGGTTCAAGGTCAGTTGGCATTCATCTGTATCCCCCTCCCCCAAGTCGTGCCTGAAAATAGGCAGGATTTGTCTAGTGCACTTACCCAGTCAACAAAAACTAAATAAATAAATAAATAAATAAATGTGCTTGCCCGTGCTTCTGCTACACCCCGGTCTCCACCAGGTGTCACCAGAGCTCCTGATGTTCCCAGGCCCTCCCCACGGAACAGCAGAGCAGCCCGCTGGGCGCTCGATCCGATCCCTCCCATGCCGACCCCCGGCACCCGAGCTCACTCCTGAACTCAGGTCACCAGCTTGGCGCGAGGTGTGGCATCCACTGCCTCAACCCTCAGAGCCACCAGGCCAGGCTCAATACCTTTTTTACCAAGGTGGTGCATGCAAGCGTAACATAATCTAAGAAATGCGCAACCCAACAAGGGCATAAGATGGCCCAATTCACCCATATAAGAAAGGTCAATTTAAACAATGTTTTCATAGCCCAAACCAAACAAGGGAGTGAAGACCAGAAACAGATCGAGCGCGCTCAGGGGATGGTGGATGGGCGTATGAATAAATAGTAAAGACTTGCGCAAGAAGATAAAGGATTACGTTGAGTATGTAATTTTCATACCTTCCTAGACTTAAATTCTTCACCATTTATTCATACTGCTGGGTTAGAGTACTAAGCTAAAATTAAATCCTGCGAGCAGCATGGTAGGAGAAGGAACTCACTCAGGACAGAAGTCTGGATTGTCCTGCCAAAGGAAGCATGCTGTCTGGCATGGACATCTGGAGCACAGTGCTTCATTAAAGTGTGCACTGAACTCCAAGAAGCTGCTTTGCAAATGTCCTCAATGGGAACAGAGCGGATCTCCGACAAGGATGCAACAGCTCTGGCAGAGTGGGCACGCACTTGGCCCTCCAACTAACCTGCGCCATAGAGCAGCAATGAAGCTGGCAGTATAGCCTAGAGGTTAGAGTAACAAGCTGTGAATGAGCCTGGTACATCCAGCAGTCCTGGGTTTGATTCCCACAACCTCCACTTGTATACTGTGCGATTCTGAGCAAATCACTTAACCACTCTAGTGCTCCTGGGTCACCCCTGAAAAGTGGGCCTTACTTGATTACAAAAGGAATAAAATAAATAAAAATAAAGACATGTCACTATCCGAGAAGAGACTCATTTGATGGGACACTGGCTGACCTAGCCGGGACGTGCTGAAGGACACAAAGAGTTGCTTGGCATGGCGTGTATCCCTGGTTCTATCGATGTAGAACCGTACAGCCCTCTTAACGTCCAGGGAATGAAGGGTGTGTTTCCCATCATTTTGGAAGTTAGAGAAATAAGTGGGAAAAGTCAAGTGCTGATTGAAGTGGAAATCCAAAATCACTTTGGGTAGGAACTTCGGGTGAGTACAGAGGACCGCCTTGTCTTCATGAAAGACTATATGAGGGGTCTGTGACCAAGGCATGTATTTCAGAAACCCTGCAAGCGGAAATAATGGCTACCAGAAAGGTGGTCTTCCATGTCAGAAACTACAATCACACGTGGCTAGAGATTAAAAAGGTATACGAGTAAGCATGTCTAGCACGAGATTAATATCCCAGGCGGCTATGGGTTTCCTCACCGGGGCCTTGTGTGAAAAATGCCTTTTAAGAATCTTTTGAACAGCTGTAACTGAGCCAGAGTTATGTTCTGGATTGGCTCATGATAGGCAGACAGCACACAGAGGTGCATCTTTACAGCTGAGTATTACGGTCTCGAATCTGAAAGTTCTAACAGGTACCAACACTTTATCTAGAGGACACCAATATGGATATAGGATGGTCTTAGCACACCATTCCGAAAAATGCTTCCATTTAGTGGTGTATGTCTTCCTGGTGGAGGGCTTATGTGCTGTCAAGAGGATCTGTAAGATTCTCTGGGGAACTTTAAACTTGCCCACTTCCCATCTCCTCAGAATCCAGGCGTGGAGAGGAAGGGAGCGCAGGTTGGGATGGACCAGGGGTCCCTGTGTCAGGAGGTCCATTCGTAGAGGCAGTTGCTTCGGAGGAGCCTCTGATAACTTGCTGATCAACGGAAACCGGAGCGGTCAAGGCCAGTATGGAGCAATTAGAATCATCTTTCCCCGTGCGCCTCCAATCTGAGCAGCATCCTCTGAATTAACGGAAGAGGAGAAATGCATACAGAAAATCTTTTATCCACCACAGCCTGAATGCATCCTGACAGAAAACGCCAGGCTCTGGATTTCTGGAGCAGAACAGAGGCAGTTTTGTGTTGAGTGGGGATGCAAAAAGGTCCAGGTCTGGACTGTCCCACTTGTCAAAAAGTGATTGCACGACGTCTGGTGCAAGTGACCACTTGTGAGGATCTGCTTCTGTCCTGCTGAGGTGGTCCGCCAGATCATTCTGTGTTCCAGCAAGAAGACTGCCTAACTCAGAATACTGTGGTTGAGGTACCACTCTCATACCCTCATGGCTTCTCTGCATAGAGGTTAGGGAGTGTGCCCCACCCTGCTTGTTGATGTAGTATATCACAGCCTTGCTATCAGTCTGAAGAAGTATTATTTTGTGACTGACAACTTCTTCTAGGACTCAGAGTATGTACAGGACTGCTCTCCTCTCCAGAACATTGATGTGAAGATGAGACTCTACCGGGGTCCACACTCCTTGAGTGTGAAGGTGCCACAATGACCATCCCAGCTGAGCAGAGATGCATCCATGGTGATGGTGATCCGAGATTCCAGTGGGGCAAAGAACAGACCTTGTAGAAGGTTGTCCTCCTGCATCCACCATGCAAGTGTTCTTCACAGAGGCTCTGCCACTTTGATGGGGTAAGACTGCGGATGTGTTGTAAGGGACCACTGCATGCTGAGCATCTACTGAGTGGGCCTCATGTGCAGTCAAGCTTAGGTGCACTGTGAAAACAAAAAAGGCCATAAGGCTAACATCCATTGCATGAAATGAGCTCTTACTGGATTGTTCTCTTTGATGAAACAAGCCATCTGGAGAATGTCGTTCCTCCTATCTTCTGGGAGAAAAGCCCTTGCCTTGGTAGTGTCCGAGAGGGCTCCTATGAAGAGCAGCTGCTGGGAGGGTTGAAGCTGTGACTTTTCCAGGTTCAGCAGGACCCCCCCTCCATGGAGGTGAGGGACTGCGATGCTGTGGATACCGCTGTCTGTCTCCTGTCTTGACGGGCTTGCCAAAAGCCAATCATCTAGGTAGTGGAAGACTTGAATGCCGAGCTTTTGAAGGTGTGCAGCAAGGATTTTGAAACACTTGGTAAAGACTCAAGGTGCCGAGGAGAGTCCAAACGGCAGGACTCTGAATTGGTAATGCTGGCCCAGGGCCACAAAGAGAAGACACTTGTGATCTGGGTGTACTAGAACATACTGGTAGGCGTCTTGCATATCCAGGTGGTATCCCGTGATATTAGCGTGGGAATAATAGCGAGTCAAAAATAGCAAGTGATAAATAGCGAAAGTGATTACCGCGACATGTTAAAAATAACGACCGCGCTAAAATAGCTAAAGTTACTGAATACTAGCAAGACATAATAGCGATAACAGGAATGGTGAAAAAGAGCAGAGAGTATATTCTGCTTCGGTGACAGAGGCATAAGCAGCACAGAGAGAGAGTATATTCTAGAGCACAGAGAGAGTATATTCTGCTTCGGTGACAGGGGCATAAGCAGAGATGAGCAGCACAGAGAGAGTATATTCTAGATCACAGAGAGAGTATATTCTGCTTCGGTGACAGGGACATAAACGTCAATTGCACCGTCAAAAATAGCAAAAGAATAAAGGAAAAAAAAACACAATCATGAGGATTGTGACCACATTCTTTTATTTAATTTGCATAGTCCTTAAAAATCTGTCATCTCCGCATGTACACATTTCACAGCTGGAAGTGGAAGCTGTATGCTAACCCTCGAAGGTAATCATACCTGTTCCGAGTAGCATACTGACTAACAAGCTTCTCAATGCGACTGTTTCGATCCTTGTGCTTCCTTTTTGGTGCAGAACTGCTAGCCCCTGACACAATTTGCTCTATTGTAAGCTCTGTCAGCCTCTGTTCCTCTTTTAGGCAGTCGATCAGCCTCCACAAGCTAGGATGGCAGGATCCCAGACGGCTATTAAACCCCCGATGCCATCCTTCAACGGCATTATTTGTTCTTGCTATGCCTCTGGTCATTGCACCGTAACAGTTCCACTGCACGGGTGGAAAATTAGCTGCTCTTCTGCCAGTACGACCTCTCTGTCTACCAATCCAGGTGGTCTCAAAATAATCTAGTAGTAGCGTCAGCAATTCCTCACTGGCCATAAAAAATTCCCAGTCTTTCATGTCATCAAAGGTAGATACCACATCATCAGGAGGAACGAAAGCTAGTGAAAGCAGCATTCGGAGGTGTAGGGAGAAATCAGCATCTGCACAGTACCTTTCTTGAATATCAGAGCATTTCTGGATGCTTCTCCATACCGCCTGTGCATAGTGAAAAAAACAGCCTCAGACAACAGTTTTGGGAAACACATCACTAAATGCCTTCCAAGCGGATTTTTCAAAATCCATAATCGCTGTGTCAGGGGACAATGCAGTGCACAGCTCACTAAGTGTTTTGAACACCCTTGCATAGGCACTGCTTTTTCGTGAACTCATGAGAACAGACTACTGTAATAACTTTTCCTGCCCTAATGCAGTGCACTGTGTACAGTTGCTCAAACAGAGTAGGGCAAGATTTAAATGTGTCGTCAAGCATCCAGTCACTTGACACCCTCAGCAGCTGTTTGTTTGCCTCAGTTGCAAAAAATCAAGAATCTGTCCTGCTCGCTTCCACTGTCAAAGCATAAGAAACTTTCACCAGACACTGTTAGGGTAAACTCTCTTGTTATTACTAGATCTTGTACAGTAGCAGGAGTAGCAGAAAAACCTCTTTCAACCGGTCTGATTCTTTGCACTGTTCTCTTGATTAGGGGGACCACAGGTAAATGACCAGCTAGGGCATCATTAGCTGAACCAGTACACTGCACCACCACCTGCAAAGTGGTCTCAACGCTAGTTCTAGCTCTTTCCCTAATGCTTGCCGTAACTCTCCTGGCACCCACATTCCCACCATTGGCAACATGGGTGTGATTCTTGCATTCCTTAACAACCTCATTACCCACTGTGTGGATTCGAGCTAAACAGTTGTATTTATGCGAATCCACATACCACCAGTACATTTTTTCGGCGGTCTCCTTGTCCTTTCTGTACAGATAACCATGGAACAAGGCTAAGGGCCTACCTTTTTGGCTGTTAATAAGTTCAAGTTCCATCTCTCTATCCAGTATAAAGACCTTACTGAAGAGACCAAAGCACCAGTAACTGCAATTTTAAACAGTTCCCATGACAACACCATTGGGACAAGGCATTCTGGGGGCACAACTGAGACAAGGCATTCTGGGAGAAGAATAACTGGTTACCCATGGTGACATTTAGGGAAAAAAAGTATTAACAGGGCAAAGGAATTGGGTTACCGGTAAGAAATTGAATTCATAACATCCTTGAGAATTGCAAAAAAGGCAGTATGCAGGAAGGCATTCAGGGGGATGAAGAAGTGGTTAGCCATGGCAACATGTTAGAAGAAATAGGCAGAGATCTGAGTTAGAAGAAATGGCTCACAGAAAAAGGGAAAGGCAGGAAATTAGGAAGATTCCTGATCGCTAAAAAACCATGATCACTAATTTGTGGTTCGCTGCATTTTACCGTCGCCATACTGACACTCGCTAATTATGACTTGCTTACTTTTACGTCGCAATTAAGCAATTGTAATTTTTACATGGAACCTATCTAGGTATGCCAGCCAGTCATACTGTTGGAGAAATGGTAGAAGTATCCCCAAGACCACCATCTTGAACTTCTCCCGATAAAGGAGCTTGTTTAGCTTTCTGAGGTTGAGAATGGGGCAGATGCCTCCTGTTTTCTTCTAAACCAGAAAGTAATGGGAGTAGAACCCTGTGTTCTGCTCTGCCTAGGGAACCACTTCCACTGCCCTGCTTTTGAGACGGCCCAGGATTTCTGAAGTGAGAAGGTCTGACTGAGCTGCTGACAGAATGCGTTGCCACTTGGGTGGAAGGTCTGGGGCAATCTCCGCAAAGCTGAAAGAATTACCCTTCTCGAATAATTTGTGGGACCCATTTGCCTGTAGCAACATTCTTCCATTGGCTGTAAAACTGAGTCAGTCAACCTCCCACTGCCGTGGAGAAGTCCACCTCGAGCAACTAAGGCGAGACCAGGGCCAGACTTTCACAGGGTGGCACTTGGTGCTTTTGGTCCTTGTGCCTTCTGCTGCATTTTATTTTGCAGCTGAGGAGGCTGAGGCCCCTCAGCCTTTTCCTCGAAAGGGCTGCCTGTTACAAAAAAACTGACTGTTCCTGCCCCTCTGAGTTGAAGGACCTGGTCTGGCTGTTTTAATGACAGTCCTGGTTTTCTGAGAGGCTTCCAAGGCTTGCTCCACCTGTTGGCCAGACAGATATGTACCATCAGAGGGGACATTCATGACCTACTGCTGGCCATAAGAGGAAAATCCTGATGTCTTAAGCCAAGAATGTCTCCTAATACAGATTCCAGCAGCTGCTTCTCTGAAAACTGTGTCCTATGCGTCCATGGAAGCTTTCAGTTGATGGCTATTGCATTCTATCCCCTGGGTGACAGTCTGCAAAATCTCACTTTTAGAGTCAGACTCCAGAGAATCCTCTGCTAGGGATTTAAGAGGAGTCCAAAGGGCATACTCGTATTGGGAGATGTGCCCTTGGTAGCTGGCGACACGCATGCCCAGAGTCGCAGCTGCAAAAGCCCTTTTCCCCATGGTATCTATCTTACGAGGCCCTTTATTGATATGATGCACTGAGACTTCTTGAGAAAGAACAGCTTTGTCATTTTCAGCAAGAACTGCAATGGGTTGTGAGGCTAAAATAGGTCTTTCCTTAGGAGGAACATACTTCCTATCAAAGGACTTGCAGATAGAGGGAATAAGAGCAGGCCTTGCCCAAACAGCTTCAGACAAAGTCTTGAAGGGTGGGTGGCCAGGTGGCATAAGGTTTGCAGAAATACTGGGGACATGAAGCCACTCTAGACATAAAAGCCTGCCTGGATCTACAGAAGATGTCTGAAGAGCCAGGGTTGATCTCATATTTTTAAGGAAGGATTGGAAAGAGAGATCCTCCACAGGATTTCCAGCTTGTACCGAGGGCTTACCATCCAAGCTGTAAAAAGAATCCTCGTCACCTTCTTCAGAAATAATAAGGTAAGGGTCAGAGTCATCCTGCTCTAAGTCACCGTCAGAGGGGGTTGGAGCCACCCATAATAAGCCGTGCCTGGTCTAGAAAGAGGATAAACAGGAGACACCAGAAATGGCACTGGGCCCAGCACCACAGAACCAGGGGGCCACCCAAAGATCCAACCCAGAGCTGCAAGAAAGAGAAGGGGAGGGGTATGGTACTTGTGCTGGCCCCTGCAAGAAAACAGAATGAGGGGGAAAGGCATATGGAACTGTCAAGGGGGAAAATCCAGTTGCCGGCACCAAACGCTCAACCTGCCCCGAAGGACCCAACCGAGGCTCTAAGGCTCCTAGGCCCGAAGACCCTGGAACTGGATCAGCCAAAAGGAGCAAATGAGACAGACGCTGTACTCACTGCTCCATAAAAGTGACCCAATGATGAAACTGCCCACTGGAAACCCCACAAGAGGACAGAGAGGGGGCTCTGGTGTAGAGTCAAAGTGGTCATGAGCAGAAGCCGTCTGGGAACCAGACGGAGTCAGAGATGGCCTATCACTCCCAACCACTTAAGACCTCTTCGCAGACGTACCAGAGGGCGACCTCGAGTGGTATCATTTTTTCCTCTTCCTACGGGAAGAGGAAGAACTCGAGGCAGAGCGGTGCCAGGTCCCCAACCTGGATCAGGAACGGACCCGCTTCTTTTTGTGTTTACAGGAAGACTGTCCTCCCTCCCAAACACCAGACTGCCAGTGATCAGATCCCCCCTCCTCCAAAAACCGGACTGTCCATGGTCGGACCCCCCACAGCCAGAGAGGGCAGTGGAACAGACACAGCCCCGCTGCCAGAGCAGCTTTCTAACGGAGAGTCCCTACCGTCACCACCTCCAACCATGGTTGACTACTTCGATCAAAAGGGCTGAGAGGAAAATAATAGAATTTCTTCTCGTTTAAAAAAATAAAATAAACAGTAATACTAAGTCAAACTATAACTGAACGACTAGCTGCTGCTGTTGTGTAGACGTAGAAAAGGATACTGCACTTGTGAACACAAATGCCAGCAGTCTCAGGGATATATTATCCAAACTTTAATAGCAACAAAGGTGCCAGGAAAAACACCCTCTTCCCCAGTGCTTCAGCCCGACTCTGGGCCTTCCTCAGGGGTCGGGCCTGAGGTCTAACAAACAATGCCCATTTTAAATGTATTATTTAAAGGTACACACACCCAAGTGATTAATTTGATTAAGCGATTTAAACAAAAAAAAGACAAAATCTATCAGAAACATTCATTGCTCCCAAAATTACTCAAACAATTCTGGTTAATTACTTTCATGATTGTGCTTATTCTTAGTTTTTTTATTTAAAAATGTTATATTTATACTTCCTAGCTTTTAAATAATACATATAACAAGAAAAGCACATGTCAGGTACTTAATTGCTTATTTTTTTCGAGTAGATGAGTGCAAGCACAATAATAATTTTTAGTTCTACAGGTAGCTTATACATCGGTAACTCCCAGAATTAAATTGTTTTACCAAGGTTTTAGGTAAGAGAGTACATAATATAACCAAGGTCCTTTACAGTATATTAGCTTGATTAATTAAAACTTGTATAAGTGGTTATATAGAAGCAACGGGCTTAACTGTGGATGTTATAGGGTAAGAGCAAAGATTAGTAGATAGTGGTTAGAAACAGTATATGTTTGGGGGGATTACAAAACATGGCTAAAGGAAATGGAAAGAGGGGAAGGGGCAAGAAGAAGGGAAAGATCCGATTAGTTTTCCTTATATTTACATCATATACACTTCAATTTTCATTTTCAAAACTGCACTTTGAACAGACTTGAGAAATAAGGTACAACTACTGACCTGAGTGAATTCACTACATGCACAACACCTTTTTTTGTATATATTTCTTGATGTTCATGCAAAGGTTACTACGATGGCATGACAATTAGGCCAGCAAAACTACACATACAAGAACATGCGAGAGCCATTGCATACTTTGCCGACTCACATGATGGCAAACCAGACTGCCTAAAATATACAGTGTTGGAACATGTATGGAGGAACCCCAGAGATGGAAATCTGACACAAATTCTTTCTCAGAAAGCAACCAGATTTTGAAATTGAGAATAGTAGTACCTACAGATTTAAATGAGAAGATTGATTTTACACCCTATCTTTAAAATATGCCTAATGCCTAAAGAATGCATAAACTATGGAACTCTCTCCCTGCCGACATCCAGCTCACACCTCCACCTCACCAATTTAATCAGCTCATCAAAACGCATTTCTCCTCCTCATGCGTCTCTGACTTCCAGTAAATGTGTATGATCAACTCTGCTGGGACTACTTCGTCCACAAGATTAGCTATCATCCTCCATCTCACTTGTGGTCTTGTTGGAGTATTCTTGTCTCACTATCCTACTCACTGTATATTGAAATAACTGCATGATCTTTCCTGGTATATGTATTTATTGTATTATAATGCGTCCATGCCAGTGTATCGACTATATTTTGAACTGTTGTATCTCCTCTGTACCCTCCCCGCGGACACACCTGCAACTGAGCAGTACTATGCTCAGTGTGCCTTCCTGGTAAAACTCTTAAATAAATAAAATGTTTATAACAACTGGTCAGCAATTTCTCTCAATGTACTGACCAGGTTGATATTTTCCATAACAACCGGCTGGTTGTTATGACATTCATGAGCTATGCCAGTCAAACTATGCTGCTGCCTCATTGGCCAACATTCTGCATGTGGGCAGGGCCAAACAATATCACAAGCTGCTGGAGAAAAATTGCTAGCCTATTATTATAAAAAATAAAAGATGGGGAAGGTGTTTCATATGAGAATTGAATGCACACCCTCATTGTTGGATGCCTTGATAAACCCCTCGGGCTTCGCCCTCGGGGTTTATGTAGCATCCCACAACTCAGGTGTGCATTAAATTTGCATATCAAACCCTTCCCCATCCATTATTCTCTATATAACTTTTGTCTTTTTCCTTTTTTAAATCTTCTAGTTTATAGCAAGTACACTTCACGAAGCTCAGTCTGGCCCTTCCAGTTTGGCATGTGATGATTGAGAGGATGACACTACTACATACCATATCCCTTCCAGAATACTGGCCATACTTATGGTAGAGGACTTTGCCAGTGAGCTTGCCTTGGTTCTTAATCCACACTTGTTAAGTACTGCTATACCTTAAAAGATGTGTAGAAGGAATCTGATCAGTTCTTTCTGCAGTGTCTTGACCTTCTACAGTCATATTGACCTTCAATAGTTAGTAGTTTAGAGTGCACTTTTGATCTGTAGCAGGAATCTGACCAGTTCTTTTTGCAGTGTCGTTACCTTTTCCAGCAAAATTAACCTCCCAGTCTGTTAAAAGTGCGCTTTTGAAAACGAAAATTTTTTAATTTTTTATTTATTATTTATCAAGCCTAGGATTACAAATACCTTTGAGCCATGGCTCTTTTACAAAGGTTCCACGTCAGAGAAATACAAATTATGGGGAACATCAAGACAGGCATTACAGCAATATAGACACTGCAAACAGAGTACAGATTAATACAGTTCAAGGGTAGCATTCTAACAAGGCAGCCAGCGGCATTTGTCAGAGAAAATAGACAACAGATAAGAAGTGCCAGAGTCATAGGGAGAGGGAAGAGGGTAGGGGGGGAGAAGGAATGTAGGAAGGGTGGCGAGAGGGTGAAAAGTGCAGCATTGGGTATACCAAGATGTGAGGGTAGAATCCAGTGAGAAGGGGAGGGGGGGACAACTAGAGCAGAAAGGGAAGTGGAGAAACAAGGTTAAGTTGAGCAGTCACAGGAGCTGTTGGTAGTGAGATAGTCCCGGAGCCTAGTTTTAAACACACCAATAGTTGGGGCAGAAGAGATGGTTGGGCTGAGGCCATTGAACCAGAGAGGTGCTCAATAAGCAAAAGAGCGTTGTCCCTGTGAAGTGTGACAGTGGGGGACTTTCAGTAGCTGTAGCGTGGATCTCCTAAGGCACCATTTGTTAATTCAGTGTTGAGACCCCAGAAGGTGCAAGGCCAAGGTGGATTTTTTTGACCATGGAGCAGGTGAGAAACTTTATGCGATTTGATAGTTGGAGCCAGCCGGTCTGAGTGTACAGGTCACATGTGTGGGTGAGACGGTGAGCACCATGTGATGAGCCGACATGCTTTATTTAAGGCAGTTGAGAGGCTCCTAAGGGTTGTGGTTGTGGCTGAGCCATAAATTATGAGACCATAGTCTATTACAGAGATCACACAGCTCAGGACTGCAACCTTCAAAGCTTCTGGCGTGAGGTGTGGTCTGTGTTTGTAGAGGAGACCAAGCCGTGTATTAGCAGCTCTAGCTACATTATCTACATGAAGTCCATAGGAGAGATTAGGGTCAAGCTGTATCCCTAAGTATTTGAAGGACACCACCTGATCTAGAGTGTTCCCCTGGGTGATGGAGATAGCCAAGTGGTGTAGCTTGTGTGGGTTATGAGAGCTGCAGAAGAGCATAGATTTGGTTTTCTTGTCATTGAGGACCAGTTTATGATTAAGAAACCATGTCTCTACAGAACTGAAACCAAGTTGAAGGTTGCGTTGAAGAGTTGCAGGATCTTTGTGAGTGGAGAATACAACAGCATCATCGGCATATAGTATGATCTGCTCAGAGCAGTGGTAAGGGAGGGAGTTTAAGAAAAGGCTGAAAAGGAGGTGTCCCAGTATGGATCCCTGTGGGACACCCGAGCGAACAGTCAGGGTGTTAGAAAGAGCGTCCGAAATTTTTACTCTCTGTGACCGGTTTTCTAAGTAGCTTTTAATCCAGAGAGAAAAGTCAGGTGATAGCCCGGCATTCAGTAGTTGGTGTATTAGTAGTCCATGGTGTACTATATCGAAGGCCTTGGAGAGGTCGACGAAAATGGCCCCTGTGAGAAGGACGTTGTCAAGGGATTTGTGCAAAGCTCCAGTGAACTCAAGAAGGGCTGTGGTGGTGCTGTGACCTTTCCGGAAGCCATGTTGTTGTGGGCAAGGTATATTTTATTCATCCAAGTGGTTGGTAAGTTGATCAGCCACGATGCGCTCAAGTGCCTTAGAGAGTAGGGGCAGTATGGAGACAGGGCGATAATTTGAG
The DNA here is from genome assembly GCA_016271365.2 of Neoceratodus forsteri. NCBI lineage: Eukaryota > Metazoa > Chordata > Ceratodontiformes > Ceratodontidae > Neoceratodus > Neoceratodus forsteri. Next base: position 1,130,446,308 of record CM057459.1, on the reverse strand, counting down.
TGAATCGTCTTGTCCCCACTTCTATGGACAGGTGTCACGGCTCACGGTGACTGTTTTCCATAGGTCTGGGAATTTTCCACAGCTGAGAGAGGGGTTTAGGATTTTTGTTAATGGATGAATTACCTCATCGAGGGTAAGCAACAGAGGCTTAAGGTCCAGGGTGTCGCTACTAGATCTAGATTTAGAGATAGCTGCAGTAATATAGCAGCGAGCTTCATTCAGCCTTACCTTCCTGAAGTAGAAGAGGGGATGGTTAGACTGAGGGGCTGAGGTATTTGGGGAGTAGGCTCTGTTTTTGAAAAAGTCATGTGGTAGAACAGCACTAAGGTCTGAAAAAGCCGTGTTAAAGATGTTTGCGATCACCTTGGGGTCAAGGGTTGAGGATCCATCAACCATTAACATGGCTGAAGAGGTTTTTGGCTGCTTCCCTGTGACATCCTTGATATTGTCCCAGAAAGCACGACCATTTCCCCATGTACTGGTGAGAGCGTCTTTGTAACAGGTGGATTTCATTAGCCGTATGGCTTTTGTGCAGGCATTTCATGCTTGTTTGTAATTTTGGATGTCCAGTTGTTTGCCAGTGGCCCTGGCAACTGCCCAGAGGTGATCCCTTAGTTTCAGCTGTGAGAGAAGAGCCGCGGTGACCCATGGGTTAGAGAGAGATTTTGTTTTGCGCCTTTTAGCAGGGGCAAAGAGGTCACAGGCTTTGTTGAAAATTGAGATGACGTGATCAAGAGCCAAGTTAACATCTGTTGCTTCATAGATGGGTAGCCAGTCTTGTAGAAGCAGGTGTTTGAGATGTGGAAGTCTTCCACGAGGAAGGACTCTGCTAGTGATAATTTTGGGAGGGGGCTTAAGGAATTTATTAGACCATGCACACATGACTGGGGAGTGGTCACTGAGTGAGTCTGGGAGAACGGTCGTACGAGAAATCCTTGTGGGGGGTGAGTGGTGAGGACCCAATCCAAGAGGGTACTGGTGCCAGTCTTGTAGTTAATCCTAGTAGGGGAGTTTACCATTTGCGTGAGGTTAGCAGCTGAGATGGAGTCTTTATAGGCACTGGTACTCGATGCTAACCAGTTTATGTTGAAATCCCCTAGTGCCAGAATCTCTCCGACTGCAGAGAAACAGGTCTGGGGCTCTCCCCCAGCCCCTGAACGGAGCTCCGCGCTCCTGGAGGTCGAGAGGGTCTGAAATTCTCAGGGGCTCTCCCCCCATACGCTGTAGGACCTCCGTGATTGTTCCACAAGAAGGGCAGCTCCCGGTGGCTCTTCCCCCCCCAGACACAGGATCGCGGCAGCGTTTGCCCAGAGTAGCGCGGGGACCTGGCTCCCTCGCACAAGGGGCAGCTCTGTTCGCGCCTTTCCTGTTTTGAATTTTACCCTTTAATTTGTGCCCCCACAACAGTTCAGACTGTATACCTAGCTCCCTACTTTAACTCTTCCCGCAGTCGCTCTTGGCATTCTTACTCTACCCCAATACCCTCCCACCCTTGCTGGTATTACTTAAATAGCCTCTACCCTCGCGATATTTTGCTGCTGTCTTTTTTTTTTTCTCCATTAGCTCCTTATATTATTTTGCCACTAGAGGGAGCCTGATTAAGTTCAAGCAATTTGCTCCCAATACCTCACTTGTCACATTTTACTGCTCTCTAGTAACTGTTTTCACTTGGTGATTTATATTAAAGGAGCCCTCTGCTGTCTCTTACCTCTCTACCTCACTCCTTTCTCTAGTCAAAAAATGTCCCCTCCTCCCCTCCTAGCGCTCCTCATGGGAATACTTTGCCTTCCTATCCTCTTTGAGCTTTACTGCTTGAACACATCAACAGCTTCTGCCAATACTTATACTCAGTTTGACTTCTACTACTCCAACATGCTTGCTACTGCCACTCCACTACCTCTACCCCCCTCTGCTCTCATCAGCAAGTGTATTAGCCCAATAGTCAGATACCTTCACCTTCATCTGAAGCCGCCACCCTGTGTCTCAATCAGGGTGTACCTCATCACCCCGCTATGGTTACTAACCCTATCTCTTATACTATACGGCGACATTGAGATCAACCCTGGTCCATCTCTGCGTCCCGTCATAACCTTGCCCCCCCCCGGCCACCACCCTCCCTAAAACTGATGGACTAACTTTTGCCCACCTGAATGCTAGGAGCCTTATGGCCAACCTCCCTGACCTCCAGGCTTGGGTCCATACTAACGTCCCGGATGTCCTCGCCATCACAGAAACCTGGCTTAAGCCCACAGTGCCTGACTCTCAGTGCCACTTTCCTGGATACAACATGCTTCGTATCGACCGTCCTGGCACTAAAAGGGGAGGTGGCCTTGCCCTCTACTTCAAAACTCACCTAAACATTACCCTTCTGCAGGACCCCTCCTACCAAACTGTGAAATCCTACACTCCCTACTGCTTCTTGGGGGTGTAAAGAAACTCCATATTTTTGTACTTATATCCCCCAAAAATGCTACAAGGCATCACTGAACTCCTAGGGTTTCTACCTACAGTTACAGGCAAGAATGACATTATCTGCCTTGGTGATTTTAACCTTGACTGGTCCGAAAAACTCAGCTAACCTATCCTCCTTAGCTAGCAAGGCAAATCTATCCCAGCTCATACATGAACCCACAAGGGTCTCACGTGGAGCAACTGTGCCACCCTCCTTGACTGGATGCTTACTAACAGGACGGAATATGTTGCCTCAGCCGGTGTGCTACCTGACACAATTAGTGACCACTATCCCATCTACTGTGTCTGGAACACTGTCATTCCTCCCTCCTGCTAAAACTGTAACCTTTCCTAATCTCTCCGCCTAAGTCATGAGAACTTTAACTGACCTTAATCAGGTTGACTGATCCTCTCTACCAAACAGAGGACATTAACATAGCCACAGAATATTTCAACTCCGTCCTCCTCTCTCTTCAAAACCTTCACATCCCGGTCACCACACGTAGGATGGCAGGGAAAGTAACCAAGTGGCTAACATGCCCCCTGCTTCAACTTCTCAAATCTAGGGACAAACTTTGGTCCAGGTGGAAGATCTCCCACCTCCGTGCAGACTTTGAAGACTATTGTGCATTACGTAACAACTGCAAAAGACAAATTCGTATTGCCAAAAGCACCTACTATAGGAACCTACTAATAACATCCTCTACAAATCAGCGCAGGTACTGGTCCAAAATTAAGGACATTCTCGGCAATGACAAGCAACAGAATCCAGCTGACATGAACATTCAAGGTGTTCGCTGCACCAACCATGACACCATTGCCAACGCCTTCAATGCCCTTTTTTTCTTCTCCACCAGTTGCTACTCTAACTAGCCCACAACCTGACTATCCCTCTTCTCCTCCCTCACCCCTCCCTTTCGTTCTGGCTCCAACCACATACCTTGAAGTTCGTAAGCTACTTAACTCCCTTCTGGCACGCGGGGGTCAAGGGCCTGAGGGCATCCATCCTTGCATACTTGAGCAGTATGCATCTTGGCTGACCAGACCTATCAGCTGGCTTTTTAACCTCTCAATTTGTACGTCTACTGTCCCGTCCACCTGGAAAACTGCCAGAACCATCCCTATACACAAAAAGGGTGATGTCAAACTCATGTCCAACTACCGCCCTATATCTCTTCTGCCCACTCTCAGTAAGCTGCTTGAAAAAATAGTCCACCGCCAGCTTGCTGCTCACCTTGACATGTTTAATCTTCAAACCCTGTGCCAACATGGTTTCCGCCCGGTCACAGTACCACCTCTGCACTTACACAACTTACAAATGACATCAGAAATAATATGGACATTAGCCTACTCACTGGGAGCCCGTCTTTATCGACCTGTCTAAAGCCTTCGACACAGTACCATCCTCTCATGCTAAAGAGCTCCAATCCATTGGAGCATCTGACCAAGCCTCTCCTGGTTCCATAGCTATCTTGATAATCGGACTCAGGCGGTAGCATTTCACAAGGCCTTTCCTCCCCCTAAACATCTCCCGTGGAGTTCCCCAGGGATCCACTCTTGGACCTCTACTCTTCTCCCTCTTCCTAAATGATATTCCCACCATGTCCCGGCATAGCTGCACTCTTATGTACTTGAGATGACCTTGTTAGCTACTCTGGGTCAAAATCGGTTGCTGCCATCAACTCCACTCTCACTAATGACTTCCAATTCCTGCAGACCTGGCTCTCTAGCAACCACCAAGTCCTGAACCTAGAAAAACCTGTGCTATGCTATTCGGATCCTCTAAAAACTGTCTGCCCCTGCGAACAGGCTCGGGTTCAATGCCTTGACGCTCCCTCATCTCAAACACGAGTCCTTCAAGTACCTTGGGGTCACTTTAGGTCCCACACTTGACCTGTCTCAACATGTCAATATGGTGTGCCGTGCCGTCAATGCTAAAATTAGGCGGAGCTTGTTAAATCTTGTCCTCCTTCCGCTAGACTTTTTGTTGCAGAGGTATTCTCTTACCCAGCTCCAATATGCTCTGCCCCTCCTCTTTGCTGCAAACTCTGCTACACTCCACAAATGGGACACTGTCTACAACAACATCTGTAGATTAGCCTTAACTGCACGTCTTACCCATCATTGTCTCCTTTACGCTGGCTTAAATTGGCTGTCATCTAAGGATATTCGAGCCTACTCCCTGGCTGCTTTAGACTCCCTGTCTAGACCTCCCTGCCCTGTCTATCTTGCCAACCTCCTGACTCCTGCCTCACACACCCGTACCCTCAGGTCTTCCTCTGTCCCCATGCTCTCCACTAGACCTTGCATGGACAAAATGGGTGAACAGGCATTTGCCCATTTGCCCCCAAATTCTGGAACTCACTCCCCTTATGGTGAAAACTTCAGCCTCCCATCGAGAATTCAAAAACTGCTGTTCACCCACCTTCCTAGCCTCTGGCCAATGCAAATGCTCTTAATTTGCTTTGTCCCACTGCAGGCTGTCGGGTCTGACCCTGAGTACTACACTAATGTTCTCCCATGCAATACGCTTGTCTAGGTGGCTATGAACCTTGATGTCTTTACTGTACTCAGCTGTCTTATGGTTACCCTAATTGTTTTATTTTACATCCTTATTATGATCTATGCCTAAAATGTACCCTTATGTAACTATTACTGTGCTACCCAATGTATATCTTGTTTTGCTCCTGTACACCTATATTATGTCTGTGCATTTCTGCATATTGTAACCACTGTCCTGTGCTCTCCCAGGTCGTGCCTGAAAATAGGCAGGTCTGTTGCCCAGCGCACTTACCCGGTTACCAAAAGCTAATAAATAAATAGAATAAGTTCAGCTTCGGGAGGACGAGAGTTGATAAAGTTTAGGACGTCGTTGAATCCACGTTTAGGGTCCCTGGGTGGGATGTATACAGAGACAATAGTCAGGGCTTTATGGTTGGGACCTAGGACGATTTTTATTGGCAGAATCTGGGCTGAGGCAGAAAGTGATGGAGTTGCTACAGGGTGCCAAGACAGGAAGTCTTTGATATAGATTGCGCAACCACCGCCTTTTTTGGATATCCGGTCCAGCCTGTGGACATTGTAGCCCTGTATTGTTACTGCTGAGTCAGGAACTTTAGGTGTTCAAGTTCAAGTTTATTGCAGGAAAACTCCATTGAGCAAGCTCATTCACAAGGAGGTCCTGTGACATAAACACTTAAAAGTACAAACACAGACAGGTAATAACAGTATATACATGAAATGCATGTTACATGATACAGGCTGGATATACATACAAGGGTACCACATAGGGTGACCGCAGGTGGTAAACATTGATATGAGACAGGGAAGCGACTTACAGGTTGCATACTGATAAATGAAACATGATGACTGGTGTGTGCAATACATATACAGTATTTTGGCAGCTAGAACAAACAACAGTCTACAACTGATATGGGGGGGAGGAGTGATTTGATAGAGTAGCAGTGGAGCGTAAGCATAGATAAAGCCAGGAGTAGAAGGGGAAGGGAAAGCAGTTAATATGACAAATGGGCCAAGCTTCCACCACTGCAAGGATGTCAGGGTTGTGTTAGCATATGAAGGCTTGGAGTGCATCCAGCTTTGGTAGTAGGCTGCAGATATTAATGGTTGCAAGGATATGGGCACCTGGTGTTTGTGTGTGGCCTGAGCTTCTAGGGCCAGGATTGGGATGGACGCTGCCTGAGATGAGAGGAGAAGGAGTAGGAGTTTTAAGGAGCAGAGTCGCAGCTCTCTGAGATAGTTTTGATTGTTGTTTCCTGGAGTAGAAGTTGCAAGGTTCCAGGCGGTGTCCCATATGGACTGCAAGGTGGTACAGTGTAGAGGTGGCCACACTCGCTGAGAGTAGTGGTCGGTTAAGTAACCAGGAATATCCAAAATGCGCCAAGCACAAGTCTCGAGTGGAAGTGGAGAGTTCCCTTGGAGTAGCAGTGGAAACCAGAGTAGAGGGTGGCGGGGGTGGGGTGGGGGAGGCGGCTAGGACCAGGAGAGAGAGAAGATGGGGGCCAGGGCAAGGAGGAGGAGGAGAGGCAAGAGAAAGGCAGAAAGAGCCCACATGGCTTACGTACTAGACAAAGAGATAGAGATATAGCCCTCTAGTGGTGAGAGGATATAATCTGCTAATGGAAAAGTCAACAGTTAAAAAAAAAAAAAAAAAATGGAGGTGTATATTATGAAAATATAAGGAATACTGGTCCTTATCTTTTCCTTTCTTTCCCCCTTCCCTCTTTCCATTTCCTTCAAACATGTTTTATTTTATTTTTTAGATGAGGATTAATACCTTTGAGTCAGAGACCATTTTCAAAGGTTCCAAGTCAAGGACAATACAATACAATACAGATTACAGGTAAGCATCATGAGAACAAATACAATGTCACACAAGGCTCAAGACTTGATGGTTACAGGTACAGATTAAACATGATTTCTATGTTACTATAGGTGTAGGCAAAAACAAAGTGCATTTGTTCATTGGAAGCAGGATAGGGATAGCAATAGTAGGAAATAACATGTCAGCTTTTCAATGAGCTGATAGCCTGAGAGATGGGAAGAGGGAGCGGTAAGCAACCCAGAAGGTGTTGTCATAATAGTTGGGTAGTAGGTAAGGGAAAGGAGGAGGGGTAAGGCAGAGTAGGGGAGAGGGTGCGATTAAGAGGGGTTTGGATGAATAAAGGAGGGGTGGCAGAGTTTTGGAATCCCCCCCCTTCAAACATATATCTAACACTTTGATGATGCTTTACTTACTGCAAATGTTCATTCAATTAAACAGCTTTTTTTTTTTTTTTACAGAGACAATATTGTCTCACAGGGGGCTCCACTCTATGGATTTTCCCTTTGAGGGAACCTCCCTATTTAGTGACAAAATAGAAGTTTACATGAAAAAGGTAAGTACAAAATAACCTGCAAGAGCAATACTGAGAAAGAAAAGGCCTCCACTTCCTACAGGCCTTGTGGAATGGGAGGTAGGAGTAGGGGCTAAAACCCATGATCGTATGCTCCCCTACGAGTACCCACCACAGAGAGATTAGTTACTATAGGGGCAGGGAAAAAGGGGCACCAGACATGCAGCCGCAACTCCATCCCCTACACTCCAGCTGAAACAAAACCCGACAACTCTACTGGCAAAAAAAAAAAAAAAGTCCAGTGCTCAGGGTGAAAGCTGCTGCACCAAAACAAATCAAAAGGTACAAAACGGTGTGAGGGCAAAAAAATCAGGAGAAATAACAGCTCAATGCGAATGAGTGGCTTTTTACTGGTGAATCAAGCAGAAAAACAGAACAGCTGTACAAAAAGCCCCAGCGCTTCCAACCCCTGCAACATCTTCGTCGGGGGAGGGGAGTCACAGGCTTTAGAGAGTTACATCAATGATCGTGTGTGTGTGTGTGTGTGTGTGTGTGTGTGTGTGTGTGTGTGTGTGTAAAAAGGCAGTCACAAGGAATGTGTGTGAAAATTGAAACTCACATCATCATCAATAAAAACTGGCATGTCCTTCAATCGGAACTACTATTGTCAAACCATGTGGAAGGGACCCCACAAATGGTTTACCATAAAGAACCTCTGTGACCGCGTAGTCCCTACACTACAGCCTATGCCCAAAGGCAAATACTGGTCCCTCCCCCCATGCCATCAATGCAGCAATTGCTCCTTTTGCCATAGAGCATCAACAGATTTATCAACAGTAGTACTACAGCTGTAATCTACATGGCAAACTATATGTGTGGATGTTTTTACATAGGTAAACCTATATGTGCCTTCAAATGCTGTATAGGGGGAACACATCAGAGACACATAGTAATGCCTTGTCCATGCATCTCGCATGAAATAATCAGCAGAGACATCAGCATGAGTTCAAATTTATTGGCAGAGAGAGGGTTTGAACAGGCATAGCAGGAAGCAATCTAGATAACTTACTTATGAAACAAGAAGCATTGTGGATGTTTAAATTATATGCCTGTGTACATCCTAGGTTACATGAGGGAATGGAATTGACTCCCTTCTTAGTATAAAATTGTTGTGATGATCTCGTTTGTGATGTCCCTTTGAGCAACATGCTACTCTATTTCATTTTGTGTGTCCAGGAATATATCATTAAGTATATACACTCCATTTAGTCCTATTCATTCCATCATACTAGCCCTATCCTGTTCTCTCCCCACCTCCCTCACATTGAAATTTTGACAACTGCATACCTTCGAAGTATAAAGTACAGTTACGTAAGAACTTACCATAACAGTAGATCTTCGAGAGAGGCTACTGCAGTAGGTAATTACCTTGAGGACTCCCCCCACCCGGCGTTAGGACAAGAAACTTTAGCTAGCAGTAATCTGGTGGGGGACCACCCATCCGACGTCAAGTGATGGATGTCAGCATGACACTATACAGTGGGCGGCCCCCATGCCCGCCTTCCAGTTCTCCCGCTGGTGACCTCCTGAGGGAACAACAGGAGAATCGAAAAAGAGAGGCTCCTGAAGCTAAAGAAATAGATAGAAAAGGAGTAGCAGAATAAGAAAGGGGGAAGCAGGAAGGAAAAAAGGTTACCTACTACAAGAGCCTCTCTTGAAGATCTACTGTTATGGAAAGTTCTTATGTAACTGTACTATTTTACTTCGATAGGGCTCTTGTAGTAGGTAATTACCTTGAAGACGTAGTCCCAAGCAGTGTGAATCAGAAGGAACTGAAACTTGGGAGGCAGGAGATGTCTGTAGAAAAGGCAGGGAATTTAGAACAGAAGGCCTTGGAGAACAGCTAGGCCAAAGCCAGCACCGTGCCTAGAGACAATGTCCAGACTATAATGCTTCGTGAAAGTGTGGACAGAGCTCCAAGTAGCCGCGGCACATGTGTCAGTGGTTGTAGTTTGTATCCAGGTCCTACACCTCTCTTAGTAGGATGTGTAGAAGTTATCTGCCCAATCCTTGCTGACATCGTCTGGAAGTCTTTGGAGGGGGGGGGGTCTTTCTTGACCCCCTCAAGGAGGCAGTCATTCGACCACTCCTTAAAAAACCCTCCTTGGATACAGACTATCTAGCCAAATACCGGCCTATCTCTAACCTGCCATTTGTTAGTAAGGTTATTGAAAAGGCAGCTGTATTGTAACTGGATGATCTTCTTACAACTCACAATGTCTATGATACTCTCCAGTCTGGTTTTAGGAAGAAGCAAAGCACGGAGACTGCCCTTGTCCGAGTATTGAATGACCTCCTAATGGCTAGAGATCAAAAGGCATGTACCATTCTGGTCCTTCTTGATCTCTCTGCTGCATTTGACACTGTAGACCATGGTGTGCTGTTAGAGCGCCTGTGGGTTTTTTGTTTCATTCTTACCTCACGGACAGGTACCAGAGAGTTGCCACTGGAATCTATTGCTCTGGCGCTCACTCCCTGCCTTGTGGGGTACCGCAGGGTTCCATTTTAGCCCCCATGTTGTTTGCAGTGTATATGCTGCCATTGGGAGAAATCATCAGGCGATACAGTCTGGGTTTTCACTGCTATGCAGATGATAATCAGCTGTATTTGTCCTTTCTGCCCAGTCAGGATGATACACTCTCTGTACTAAATGATTGCCTTGCTGAGATCAGACTTTGGATGAGTTCCAGCTGGCTGAGACTGAATCCGGATAAGACTGAGGTGCTGGTAGTGGAATCAGGTCGTCCGGGGGCGGGTTTGGGAGCTGGACAACCATCAGGCTTATTACTTGGTGGTATGTCGCTCTCTACCTCCGATCAGGTACGTAATCTGGGCGTTATTTTTGATGACAGTCTGACCCTCAAATCTCAGGTGTCAGCTGTCATCAAATCCTCTTTTTACCATCTGAGGAATATCGCCTGGGTGAGACACCTAGTTCTTCCGGGTGATCTCCCAACATTGGTCCATGCCTTTGTCACTACCCATCTTGATTACTGCAATTCCCTCTACCTAGGGCTACCTGGGGTTGATATCCGCTGCCTGCAGCTGATGCAGAACGTGGCGGCCAGGCTTTTGACTGGGACTTCTAGAACCAGTCATATTACACCTGTGCTCCGCGAACTGCACTGGCTGCCTGTTTGGTGGCGGATCACCTTTAAGGTTGGTTTACTAACCTTTAAAGCCCTACATCATCAGGGACCCGGTTACCTGAAAGATCTCCTGGTACCCTACTGCCCCCTCCGTCCTCTCTGTTCCGCCAAGGAGGGATTGCTGGAGATTCCCAGGGTTCGATTAAAGACATCAGGATCCCGTGCTTTTGCTTTTTCAGCACCAACCATGTGGAATTCTCTACCTCGTTGGTTGAGAGAATGCCCAACTGTCGACAGATTTAAAGAGGGGTTAAAGACATATTTATTTAGTTTAGCTTTTCCTAGTTATGGATATGTTTTAATGCTTGCTTTAAAATCTTATTATTAAGTATATGGCTTTTATGTACAGCGCCTTGGCTCTGAAAGGCGCTGTAAAAATAAAGTTGATTTGATTTTGATTTGACATGTTCTTAAAGCAAGCAGTAGAGGTAGCCATGCTTCTGGTAGAATGCCCTTTTCACCTCCCCCAGAAGAGATTTACCATTCTTCTGGTAACAGAAAACAATGCAGTTTGCCAACCATTTGGATAAACACTGTTTGGAAACTGCTGCACCTTCCCTCTTTGGTGTGAAAATGACAAAAAGTTGGTCCGTTTTCCGGACAGATTTGATTCTGTTAGTATAATAAAGCAAGATTCTATGAACATTCAAGGTGTGTGTACTCACCTCCCCCCGATTCGAATGCTCAGGGTAATACACTGGCAGTTGCATCGACTGGTTTAAAGTAAACTCAGAAACCACCTTCTGTTAAACTCGAGGATTAGTACGCAGAGCCACCCAGTCTCTGTGAAAACTCATATAAGGCTCCTTACACATCAGGGCCTGAAGCTCAGCAATCCTGCAACTAAAAACAGTGCTTTCCATCATAAGTAGTGCAAATCACAACTACCAGCTGGTTCAAAATGAGGAAAGGTCAGTTTTTCCAAAATAAAACTGAGATGCCAAAGTGGCACAGGACTGCGCCGCGGGGATTCAGGTGGAGAATCCTTTTCAGGAAAGTTCTGGAAACCTCCAACTAAGCCACAACTTTTCTCTCCACAAAGTCATGGTAAGCAGAAATAGCCGCTAGGTGAACCTTCACTGAAGAGTGACTCAAACCCTGGTCAGAGAAGTGTAGCAGGTACTCCATGACTTGGGGACAGGGCACGAAAAGGGCTCCCCAACCATTCGAAGTGGCCCAAATGGAGAAACGCTTCCATTTCACGGTATAAGGTGTCCTCGTAGAAGGCATCCTAGCCTCTACCAGGACTTGAGCCACTCTGGAGGAAACTCCATAACGTGAAGCCGCTATGTCATGAGGTGCCAAGCATGAAGGTGAAGGGACTTCAACCCTGGATAGACCAGCGAGCTTTACTCCTGAGTCAGGAGATCATGGCAGAGAGGCAGCAGAACTGGAGGATCCACTGCTAGCTGCTGAAGAAGTGGAAACCAAACTTACTGAGGCCAACATGGGGCAATCAGAACCATGTGATCCCCTTCCGCTTGAAGCTTGAGCAGCACTCTCTGCAGAACTGGACAGGGAAGGAAGGCATACTAAAACCTCCCTGTCCAGCATAGAGATAGAGCATCTTGCCAAAAAGCACCATGCCCACAAGCGAGCGAACAAAACCTGGGTAGTTTTGCGTTGTATGGGGAGGCGAACATATCCAAGTCTGGATGATCCCATCGGTCGAATATATTTTTGACCACCTCTTGCTTGAGCTACCATTCATGGGCTCTTAACTCTGGCATGGCTGAGACTGTCCGCTAGGACATTTTGCACATCCGGAACGTGGGCGTGCGGTAAATTGGATGCAGAACTGCTCAATTCCACACCCGCATCGCCTCCCTGCAGAGGGAATATGAGCGTGTGCCCCCTTGCTTGTTGAGGCACCAGACCATGCACATATTGTCCGAATGGATCAATAATGAGCCCTGGTGGAGAAGATGCAGTAAGGCTTAGACAGCATACAGCACTGCCCTCATCTCCAGCACATTTACATGCAAGGAGAGCACCGAATGGGACCACAGCCCTCGAGTCCCGTGGTTCTCCAAGTGAGGACCTCAGCCCAACCCTGACACATCTGTAGTTAAGGTCTGGGTGGGAGAAGGGGAACCCTTTGTTGAGGTTGCTGAGATCCAGCCACCAGAGGAGGTCCCGCTGCATCGGACCAGAGACCAGGAGCATGTGGTTCAGGTCGTCCGACCTCTGATCCCACTGCATTCTGAGCATCTACTGCGAAATTTGCATGTGAAGTTTGGCCAGAGGAACAGTGGGGATGGCTACTGCCATAAGGCCAAGTAATCGGAGAACCAACCGGCCACAACCCGCCTGTTGGAGGCCACTAGACAAGTCTGTTTATGCAAAGTTTCCACTCTGTCCAAGGGGAGTAAAACTATACCCTGGGCCATATTCAGCACTGCACCAATAAACTGGAGGCAGCGGAAAGGGGCAAGGTGGGACTTAGGAAAGTTAACCGTAATCCCTACTTGCGCAAAAAGGTCCAGGGAAGCTGAGAGGGACAGTTCCAAATGTTCCTTTGTCAAAGCTGACAGAAGCCAGTTGTCGAGGTAGGGGAACACATAATGGCCCTGGTGTCCCAGGGCCGCCACCACTACCGCCAAGGCACTTAGTAAAAACCTGAGGTGCAGAGGACAGGCCAAAGGGGAGGGCCTTGAACTGGTAATGCTCCCCTTGAAAGGCAAACCTGAGGTAGCGGTGATGGGCCAAAGAAACTGAGATATGCTGGTAGGTATCCTGTATATCCAGGGCACAGAGCCACTGTTTCTTGTGCAGGAGGGGCAGCACACCTGGGATGGTCAATATTCAAAACCGTTTGTACTCTTTGTACAGGTTCAGAGCGCTGAGGTACCAGGAAGAAGTGGTAGTAATACCCCTTTCTGACCTGGCTTGACGGAATGGGCTCTGTTGCTTCCTTTTGTAACAGAGCCTCGACTACTACTACTACTACCACTAATTAAAAGGGAATGTGCACCTTTGAATAGTGTGACACCCCAGGGGCTTGTCTGAAGGTGTTTTGAGAAATTCCAGAGTGTTGTTCTGTCTGACCAGCTGAGTGTCAGTAGCTCAGTAAGTGGCACACTCACCTCTGAGGCGGGAGATCAGAGGGCTGAGGGTTCAGTTCCCACATCTGGCACTTGGGTTAATATCCCAATATTGACACTGTAGTGCAGCATAAGTAGGGTGTGCTGCACTTCTGAGGTGCCGTCTTTCGGATGACATGGTAAAACCAAGGTCCCATCTGCCTGGATTGGTGGTAGTTCAGGTGGATGTTAAAGATCACATTGCACTTATCGAAAAGAGTAAGGGAATTTTTATTGAGAAAAAGGAAAAACATTACATCACAATGATACAACAGAATTATTCACAAATTAACAAATGTAAGCAGATTTAAATTAATTCAATCAACAAAATATAAAGGAGAAAAAGGCCTAAGATTCTGAAACACAGAATGTGAAAAAATAAGCACACTATTTTAACGATGATTTCAGAACTAAATAAAATAACAATGCTGCTTAATAAACATTAGCTTGTTACACCAGATTTCCAAAAATTTCCATAGATGCTTAACTTTCCCCTGTGCATATTTCTGTATATCCTTTTGTTTTACTTTAGCTAATTCCATTTCTATCTGAGATATCAGTACACTATTAGGAACCCGTAACTGTTGCAGAATCTGTCTTTCAGATGAGATGTTAAACTGAGGTCCCATATGCCTGGATTGGTGGTAGTTCAGGTGGATGTTAAAAATCCCATGGCACTTATCGAAAAGAGTAGGGGAATTTCCCCGGTGTCCTGGCCAAATTTCCCTCATTCACTAAAAAAAATATACCATCAACAGCTTAATCTGGTTCAAGGTCAGTTGGCATTCATCTGTACCCCCCTCCCTCGGGTCATGCCTGAAAATAGGCAGGATTTGTCTAGTGCACTTACCTGGTCAACAAAAACTAAATAAATAAAATAAAGAATTGACCGGCAACTGGCCTGCCACATATAATATTGGATTAATGCAAAAATAACATGCAAAGTACATTTGTGGAAATGTGTCCATACCCCCAGAATAATCCTCCCAAATAAAGGTACTACAGGAAATACGAGTTAAAACAGGTCAATTCCATTTTAAGGCCAAATCTTTCCAAAACTGCCTATGTGGGCACTCCAGAAAAAATGAGACATGGTTTCAATTATGGTAATGCAAGAAGGCCTAGGACAATATCTGTCCTGAATAGTTTTGTGTTTCCAGTTTCCACGGACCCCCAATCTTCCTTGGCGACAAAGCCAAACAACATCCCGCGTCTGGAAGGGGATACTTATCTCTGTTAATTTTGATAAAGCTAATGGCATTTTGGTAGGTGTACAATCTGGAAAAACTAAAATAATTTTTTTGTACTTCGTAAACCACATATTTGTATAATTGTTTCCCTGTCCAGAGATACCAGAACAGATTTAGTCATTTGCCATTGCTGCAGCTTTTTGTACGAAGAGACAGCATGACTGGGAACTTTATATTGGGTTAACAGTTTAGGTGGCATGTTATCCCACTTTGGGCATATCTGAAGTGAATGACGTATTCATTCCTGCCATGTTGATACTATTATATCCCAGCCCCATCTTACGGTATCATAAAAAAAAAAGAATGATAAAACACGATTGAGTTGATCATATTCAGACCTCCTTTATTAATGGGCAAATAAGTAACCTCCCTGAGGACTGGGTTTAAACGTGTTCCCCATAGCATTTGAAAAAAATTACTTAGAATTCTAGATACTAATTGCATTGGAGGTGCGTATATATATATATATCTCAAATACATGAATATTGGGAGCAAGATTTTTTTTTTATTATTAGCACTCTTTTTTTCCCCCTAATTTCCATGATTTCCATACCAACACCTTTTTTTCCCCCACAAACTTCTGTTTTTCCTAATTAATAGAAGCTAAATCTCCTGGCCCAAACCAGATGCCCAGAATTTTCTGTGGAGAAGTGGTAACAGGAATGCCTGCTATCATGGCTGGGCCTGATACATTACCCAGAGTGAGTGCCAAATTTTTTTCTATGTTTAATTTTGAACCCGATATTGAATTAAAAGTAGCAAAGGTTTGAATAGCTTTTTCCCCGATGGAATATCCTTAACAAATATACACACATCATCAGCATATGCTGGAAATTTCTCTGGACATAAGGAAGGAGAAGGTGCCAGACCTATAATCTGGGTGTCCCATTTTATCTGTCCAATTATGGGGTCAAGGGCAAATGCATAAAGCAAAGGGCTTAACGGGCATCCTTGTCAGACTCTTCTTTGTATTATCACCTCTTCACCAAAGATACCGTTCACAGTTGGAATAATACTAGCCTTAGCATATAATTTGTTTATCCAACATACAATTTGTTCCGGGATGGCACATCTTTTTAAAATTTGAAACGGATACTTGTGTTCAACTCTGTCAAATGCTTTAGACTGATCTAAGGCTAAAATATACCTCCTTAAGACTGGTTGTGCTACTTGCTTCTAGCAATGCTCTTAACAGATAAAGATTATATTGGATCTTTCTATGAGGGTTTGCACATGTCTGTGCATCATCTATCAATTTCACTGCTATTTTCTGTAACCTGTTGTGAGGACTTTAGCTAAGATCTTATAGTTGCTGTTTAAGATACTAATCGGTCTCCAATTTGATAAATTCTGCTTCTTCTCTTTTTTAAATATGTAACTAATAGTTATGATCCCATTCTAATAGATAATTATACACTATGGCCAAACAGTGGATGATTTCTGTCATACATTTTTTATAAAATTTGTTTGTAATACCATCTATTCCTGGGTAAGTGCCAAGCTTTAAGGTTTTTATCACTTCTCTTATTTCTTCTGGCGAGACTGCTGAGATAATACCTATTCATTCCTGGCTTTCTAGTTGAGGTACAGGGGTTATAAGATAATCCTGTAAGGTGCTATTATCAAGAGGATTATCAAAAAAAAGTTTCTGTTAGTGTTTGCTGGACAATAGTAAGCATTCCTAATTCTGAGGTAATAACCTTTCCATCTTGAAACAATAGCCGGGTCATCAGGGTCTTGTCCAGTCTTTCGTTACAGGCCATGTACGGGTCAGCTGCTGGTTGTTTTAAAGTGCCAAATCTCATTTCCATGTCTAGGGATTTTGTCCCATCATATTGATATTTCTTCATCTAAGATTTTAATTCTACTAATTGTGATTGATATTGTATTCTGTTTCTAGGAGGAAAGGACATCAACTTATATATTTTAAGTAATTTGCATTAGCTGATACTTTCCCATAGGAGTTTATCAGGTATTTTAAGTCTTATTTAGTGTATAACCACCAATCCTATAAGCTGTCATACATGCACTGAGTGGATAGTCTGGCTTTCAAAAATAACTCTAAATGTTTCTGGCAATCTGGCTGTTCCAGAAGGGACGAGTTTAATCTCCACCTTAGGGAAAAGATCCTGGTTGGCACAGAAGCTAAACTAAAGTGCCCCAATAGAATATTATGATCTGAAAATTCATTAGGTCGAACTACCATTTGTACTGGTGTTAGATATTTGGAAAGAAATTAGTGTGGCATACATATATCTATGGTACACAACCCCACTATTTTTGCTTATACCCCTATAGGCATCTAAAGGCCTGCCTCAGATGTAAGTTTTTTCAATACCTGTGAATCGCAGTATACTTTTTGTATTACATGTCTAGTTACTTTTAGGTCTAAACTACAATTAAAATCGCCCCGAACTATGTTTTTTCTAGTATATAAATAAGGTTTAATTCTTTGAAGAGTTCTATTCTAGCAGACTTTGTCTGTGGTGCATATACATTAATAAAACGAAAAAAGAAATTCCCGTATTCACAATCTAACAAAAAGGCACGTCCTGGCCTTATATCTACAACTCTGGTAATATTAAATCCAGTTCCTTTAAATAAAACACCTAAACCATCAGCTACCTCAGTACCAAATGTCCAAAAGGAAGGGACCCACACCCAGATTTTTCTTAGCTGTTCTGTTTCACAGACTGATTTTAGCCTAGTCTCTTGAACAAAAGCTACATCACATTTAAGCTGGGATAAATATGCTAGGATGGATGTTTTCCTTTTGTAGTGTTTTTAAACTACAAGTAATTAGTGAGGCAAAATGAAGGGAGTCCATTCTATAAGGTTAAGGTTGTGACCCTTATTTTGGTTTAGTGCTCATTTTCCTTTTTTCCCTTTCTTTTTCCAATTCCTCAGGTTGTCGTTCTTCCTCCTCACCCTCAGAGATAATTTCTGAGCGATTTGATACATCAGATTCTAACTCTGAATCCCCCACTTCATCCTGTAAGGGGAGATAAGGGTTTTGGGCAGGGCCTGCAAAAGGCATTGTAGCCAGCTTTGCTATTGCTCTGGTGGCCTATTTGTTTTAGTTATATCGGCAGTTATCCGGGGGGGGGGGGATGCGCGGGCATGTGCATCTCTGTGACTTCTACCTGAGCTACCTCCATCCCTTCCTGTTCCTGATGTTTATTTGGGGCACAGGCCTCTTGCGGGGGTTCTGAGACAGTGGGCTCCTCTCCTGGGTTTTTCTCAAACCAGTTGTTAGTCGAGAAAGTTACTGGATCTGCTTGTTCGGTGTGGTTATCTTCTGAAAAACTGCTCCTCTTTTCCTGGACCTTGTGGACTAAGACATCTTGATCCCACCCTTCAGATCTATTATGCTTGGCCCAAGGGCACTGATGGAAAGCATGGCCTTTTTCATTACAGAGATTGCACTGAAATATGTTTTCACACACATATCACTGGCATGGCCATAACCGCCACACAGAGAACATTTCAACATATCACAGGTGCTGTTTAAGTGAGTCCTGGCACCGCACTTGTAGCAGGCCCTTGGCTGTCCCCTACAGAAGCACACTCCTCTATCCTTCTCTAGAAAAAAACTGTTAGGTAAGTGTATGATTTCTCCATTTATCTGGAATAGCTTTACTTTAAATTTCCACCCTCCTATCCATATGCCTTCATTGTCTATAATGGCTTCTGGGGTATTCAGGATGTCACACCAGTTTTGTAACCAGTGGTAGATATCACTAATGTTGACTCCTTTGTTCCTAAACATAATGGTCACTTATCTTATTTGGGGCTTAGTTAAAGGAATCGCATAAAAGGGGGACCATAGGGGGGTTTGTTTTAGGTTATTAAATTACTAACATACTAAAATGCCAGTAGAATAGGCCTAACAGTCTTTCGAGTCTGCTCGATTGGTCAGCCCCCACCCTGGGTGCTGACCTTGCTGCCCCCCTCGACTTCTCTGGCTTCTCCCTTCCCAGTTCCGGATATTCTTGCTGCATTTGATTTTGCTTCCAGGACCCTTCCCCTGTACCTGTCCCAGCCCCTCTTAAACCCCTCCACCATCTCTGCCTCCACCAGCCCCCTACGCAGTGCATTCCAAGGCTCCACC
The DNA here is from genome assembly GCA_016271365.2 of Neoceratodus forsteri. Classification (NCBI taxonomy): domain Eukaryota; kingdom Metazoa; phylum Chordata; order Ceratodontiformes; family Ceratodontidae; genus Neoceratodus; species Neoceratodus forsteri. Next base: position 1,130,427,348 of record CM057459.1, on the reverse strand, counting down.
ACCCTCTCAGTGAAGTAGCACCTCCTCCTTTCTCCCCTGAATCTTCCCCCCTCCAGCTTCCACCCATGCCCTCTAGTTGCCCCCTCCTCCTTCCTTCAAAGCACCCTGACTGTTCCTCCCCTATTTACCCTCTTCATGTACTTGAAGACCTCTATCATGTTCCCAAAATTTTTCTAACCCAGCATTGGTCTTAAAACTCACATTGAAGGTGTCCTCCCCAGAGATGTGAATTCATATCTCTGATGGGGAGAACCTCATGGAGCCTTTCAACAGGTGTCTGACCACATAATACCTGTCTGGATGTTCTGTCAGGCCTCCCCTATATCGCAGCCTGACTGGATCTTTCCTAGGGGCTTGCTCCAATTTGTTTTTAAAAAATATCAGACATTGTTATTCGTCTATCACTTCCACTCCTGACTCTCCTTATTTTCATTTTGCTCTCTGTTCTCCCTGCCTGAGTTCTCTGCTCCTTCATGCATAGTTACACCAGCATTTTTATTTCCGGATGGTCCAGGCCACACAGTGCCCAGGAACCCTCCCCAAAAGTATGTGCATTAGAAGTGAATGGGACCCCATTATAAAATAAATGTTCTGTAGGTTGGTTACCTGAGCTCAGGGTTTTGTTATTCATTTGTTCAGTAGAGTCCCTCATAGTAGGCCTGTCCTCCAGAGCTACCCGCACATCCTTCCCTCAGTCTGGATCAGGAATCCATTGTCCCACTGCAGTTTTTTTTCCATCCTGCACTAACTAATGCCTCATCTGCCGACCAGTCCAAATCTTTTTGCTCTATGGGTAAGCCAAACTGTTTCCATATTTGCCGTGTCGCCGAAATAGGGTGCACATTTCTTGTTTCCTGCCGATGTCCTTCCAGGGTTTCAGTAAACTCTCCCGAGTGCTGCACTTTACTCGCAGTATTCTCTGTTGCTTGGTTAGCCCCAGTAGTCTCAGAGTATCCCCTCGCGGGCTCCGACTGCGTTTCTCCTGAAGATGTCTGTGGATTACTTGGCTCACGCTTAGTCTCTCTCTCTAAAAGTCTGGTAACATTTTCCACACTTTTTTGGGCAATGTCCTTATTTGCCTTAGCCTCCTGCTGATTAACGGGGTTCTCAGTGCATACCTCGATAATTTCAATCTCTTCAGCAACTGGGAGAGAAGACTTCTCTAGGATGTCGACATCCATCTTGCACACAGACTCGTCTGCCATGATGGGGAAGCACAAGTTCCCCCTACTGTCAGAATAGGGGAATTTCCCCGGTGTCCTGGCCAAATTTTCCCCATTCACTGGAAATACCACAAACAGCTTAATCTGGTTCAGTCTCACTTGGCATTCATCTGTGTGGGGGGTAATTGTGAGGGGGGAGGGGCAGCTGCAAAGTGGGGTGCTAGCTGCATACTTGAGCAGACATGACAGACCATGTGGCCTGTGTCTGCTGGAGAATAGTAAGTAAGTAAATCAGAGGTGGCCGCCTCCCACCCTAGTAGGTGACTGGCAAATCTTCCGCCCACCGGCTCCTCCGAGGGATAAGGAGGCGAGGAGGCACACTGCGAGTCAAGAGAGGGAGGAGGGTTGGGAAAAGCCCCTCCTGAAGCCCTTTGGGCTTTAGCTGGAGGGGCGGTTGCAGCGGCAGGGGCCCCAACAGTTGGGCTGACGCCTGGTCATCTGCTACGGCTTCGTCTGCCTTTTGACCTGGTGATGAAAAGGCTTCCTGGCCTGACACTTAGGGCAGTACATGGTGTGCACTGACCTCAGGGCCTTCCCCTTGTCCTGGAGGCTGGTAATAATATCTTGGGCATCACCTCCAAAGAGGACAGAGCCCCTAAAGGGAGCATCCTGGATGGCTGCCTGAACGTCTGGTGCCAGATCTGAGACCCGTAGCCAGGAATACCTCCGAAGACTAACGGCTGTGGTGGTGCCCCAGGCCGAGGAGTCCACGGCATCATACGTGGCCCTTAGCAAGTACTGGCAACCTTGGTAGACCTGACAGGGTTGGCAAAAATGGTTTTAAACTCTGAGTCAAGCAGGGCTTCTACAGCAGGCTCCAACTGACTAAAGAGAGACTTCTGATAAACCAGCATGTGAGTCACACAGTTCAAGGCGTGCATGGTCAGAGTGGAGGAAGAATAAAACTTCCTACCAAAATGATCTAGCTGTTTGGACTCCTTATCAGTATGAGAGGTGCTCATATGTCTGGACTTGGTGGATCTGTCATGAGCGTCTGCAATGACTATAGAGTCCACCTTAGGGTTCACACTAAAGTACTCCTTCCCCTCTGGCATTATATAAGTCCAGTCCGCCTTCTTGGCTACTGCTGGGACTGAAGGGGGCATCAACCAGATGGTGGGTGCCAGGTCTTCACGTGGCTCCAACCAAGGAGGAGTAAGAACAAGAGCTGCCTCCTAGATGTCCAGATGCTCTGCCAGATGTTGGCATTTCAGATCCTGAGCATCTGACTTCCATGCGCAGACCTTGGCTATCTGCTTGAGGAGGTCTGCGAAAAAAGGATCCTCAGGTGGAGATTTTGGAGTGTCCTTAGGCTGGGACTTCTCTGTGGGAGGAGATTCAAACCCAGACCCTTTAGAGGAGGAGAAGGAGGAATTGGGAGTCCGAACCCATGTCCGAGGATACTGAGGACCGGACGTCAGGTTGAGCGCTTCTCTGAGAGCCGCCCTGTCTGATGAACACCCCAAGATGGGCTCTTTCAGCAGGCTTGATGTCGACAGACTTGAGTCCAGCAAGGGGGTGGGCCCGGGCAACCAATCCACCAGGGTCCGGGGGTATCCCTCAGAGGGTGACAACTATCCAGCTCCAATACAAACTGGGCCTTAGTCTCCAACTACCAAGACTGGGCTGGAGGATACCTCTGAGAGAAACCCAGCAATGGGTAACCCAGTGTCTGGTAGGTATGCGTTGGGTAAGAGGTAGGAGGGCGAATATCCCAGCATCTGGCCTCCTGATGACAGGTAGCCTGGAGGAGTATAGACTGGTGGACAGGGCGATGTCGGGTCACCCGATGGAGGCCCAGATGGCGGTGCTGGGGGCCCCAAAGGAGGACCCTGAGGAGGCCCAAAATGCAGCCCTGAAGGACCTGGACAAACTGGGTTGAACGCTCGACCAGCAGGAGGCAAGCCCGGCGTCGGGGCTGGTGTCCTCAGTAGAGGATCCAGCTGAGGAAGGGTCCACAGGAGACTCTGGGAGACCCATCAGGTCCTGAGGTGACCCAGGAAAGGCGCCACCAGATGGAAGGCCCCATTCTCTGCACCCTTAAGGTCTGGGAAAGGCGGAGGAAGCTCCTCCCAGGGGAAGAGGGGCTAGCCAGGGGGGAAGACCCAACTGGTGAGAGCTGTGGAAACTCTGGCACAATAGCATCGTCAGAGCCCTCGCCAGGCCCCGATGTAAGCTGGTCGGTCGAGCGAACGTTGGATGAACCGACGACCGACTTATCGACCAAAGAGGCCAAGCGGGCGTTAGACGAACAGACAGCCAACTTCTCGACCGAAGTGGTCGAGCGAACACTGGACGAACAGACGACCGACTTATCGACCGCTGCCGGGTGGGCACCAGGGACCCCGGAGCCTGTCTTCACAGCCTTGGCCGGGCACATGTCGGAGGATCTGACATGCGGCTTATCACATGCCAGACAGCTTAGACCCTGCAGCAGAAAGGGGCCTAAGAGCAGCGGAAGCCCCAGATGAAGCCGGTGCGCCTGTGGCCACCATAACTGGTGGCGGCAGGGTGTCCAAGGACAGCTCCTGGGTAAGAAGGGCAGACTTGGAGAGAGTCGCTGCTCACCTGAGGGGCCCCTAGGGCAGCCGTGGGTGAGAGGGGGACTGGTCCTGATCCCCGTGCTTCTCTTTGTCCCTCTTTTTCTCTTTGTGCTTGTGGGAGTCTGAAGGAGAAGAAGTACTACGGAGTTTCTGGAGCTCCTTTTCCATCGTTGCCACTCTATGTTTCAAAAGATGAGCCGTGAGGGTCTGTTGGCGACGCTTCTGTGTGGGCTGGTTGAAACTTGAACAGACCTCACAGTTCTCAACCTTATGCTCCAGGCCTAGGCAAAAGAAGCAGAGGGAGTAAGAGTCCTTATGCGGTAACTGCACGCCGCACAAACCACACTTATTTTTATGCGACTCAGCAGAAGGCAATGAAGACATGCAAAAATTAAAATAAATCACTGAAAAAACAGATATACTTCTGAAAAAGGCGGTTGAACTGTAGTGACGATCGCTGCAAAGTCCGACGTGCTCAGGTCGATGGCAGGAAAGAACTGGAAGGCGGGCATGGGGACTACCCACTATATAGTGTCATGCTGACATCAGTCACATGACGATGGGTAGGCGGTCCCTCAACAGACACTGCTAGCTAAAGTTTCCATCTGGTCCTGATGCCAGGGAGCACAGTCCTCATGGTAATTACCTTCTGCAAGAGGCCTGTTGAATTAAGATCGGTCATTGTCTTTAGCATGTAATAGGAACTTTTTATCATCTGGAATCCAGTCTAAGTTAGAAATACTTGTTAAACTTGTACATTATATTTTTGTATGTATGTATTTCACAATATTGGCCATTATACCTTTGCACTTTGTACCTGCTTTTACCTATATTTAAACAAGTCACCTATCAGAGGCAGACACCTTGAGAAAGTGCAAAGAGGCTGTGCGAAATGTTGGTCTGCCCTGTGGGCTTGCACTGTGTTAGTGCACTTTAAATAAAATATTTCACTTGAACTTCAAGAACGCATACGTTTCCTCTGCTGAGCCTATGCAAGTTCCCACAGTATTCAATCTTTCCCTGTGGCCTATATTTGTGCAACAGTACTGCAGCCCGATAGTGCAATTCTGTCAGTTCCTGGAACTGGAAGGTAGACCTCCTTCATATGGATCTTCTTCCTTCTCATCTTCCAAATCCTCATCCATGTTAAGGAGATAAGGATAATATTCCACCTCATTGTCACCTTGAATGATGACAGGTAAATCAGCGGCTGCGATTGGAGGATAAGGTGGTGTGCCTTTATGTCCCATCAATGATGCCAGTACAGAATGGGAAGGGCCAGTCGATGGACTGTATTTATCGTCCCTCAAAGCAACGGTAACTGGTGAAGTGCAAGTTCAGAGAACGATGCTAGCAATACATGGAAGTAGATGGTGCCCATTAAAGGGTCTATGACTACTGGTGTTGCCAGGACAGAACCCGATAATGGAGGCTTCATACTGCCCACAATAGGCAATCTGGGCATCTCAGTGACTGTTCAGAAGCTGTAGTTAATGCCACTGGAGTAGATGATAACAAGGACTTACCCTTCCCTTCAGTGGAGACCTCTATCCCCCTGGAGAAGCAGTTTTGTCTTTATGCTTGTGGTGATAGTTTGAGGAGGATGGTTTCAATGATGATTTGTCCTTTTCTTTACCCTTCTATAAAGCAGTCACTGACTGCAAAAGGAATAGCATCGCCAAACCCCTATGAGTATCCTTCCTGATTACAGCCGAGCTGAGAGAGAAGCCAGTTTGCAGCCCTTGGCTTTGGCTTGAGCTTTCATGGTTTTAATGGTCAAGAAGGTTCTCAAAGCCTTCTTTCGGCATCTTCTTGTGGCCTGGTTGAATCCCTGTCAGATCTTGCAGGCCCTGATCTTGTAGGATGAGGCCTGAAAGAAAATGCACAGCGTGAGCGTCTTCCTTGTAGGTCTTGTAACTGCAGGTACAAAATTTAAATAAAGGTTCTTTCAATAGTGGAATACAGGAACAACACTAACAAAGTTATTTAATGTGAAAGTAAAGAAAAGAAACAAAAGTGCTGCTTCTCTGCAGGTTCAATGGTGGAAGAAAGAACTGAAGAGCAATGGGGCCACCTACGTTTTACAGGTACCAACGCTACATGTCATCATTGGTGGCCTCCAACTATCATACATTTCCGAGTGGTCCAGACACAAAGAGTTTTGCTAAATGCCATATCTGCTTCTACTGTTGTTGGATCAGAGAGTCAGGAGCCCAAACTTCAAAAACTAGCTGGACCCTTTATCGCCATGCCCTTAACTAGAATATTTACACTGTCCCTCTGCCACAGCAAGGTCCCCGACATATAGAAAGTCACAAGAATCACTCCTGTTTTCAAAAAAGGGAATACGAAGGAATTCACCAGTTATAGACCAATAGCTATCCTCTCTGTTTTGAGTAAAATCCTCGAAAAACTGGTTGCCTCTCAAACCATCGATTATCTCACTAAGTATGATCTCCTTTCACATGATAAACACGGCTTTCACAAAGGGCACAGCACTGTTACTGCCTTGCTCAAGTTCACAAATTATACCATCTGTGCTGTGTATTCCGGTCTCCTGACAGGTGCTGTCTTCATTGATCTCACCAAAGTGTTTGATTTTGGGGATTACCCTCTTCTTGATACTCTTCTCTCCCTGGGCTTCTCATCGCAGGTTGTGGGATGGTTCAAAAACTACCTATCCAACAGAACCTAGGTTGTCAAATTCAACTCAGCTATATCTGATCACACCTCTGTCAACATAGGTGCCCCCCCGGCTCAATCCTGGGCCCCTGCTCTTCTCTATTTTCATAAACCAGATTGTATACGATACCCCTTTTATGTTTGTTCCTCCTCTACGTGGATGATATGGTCCTTTATTCGAGCTTGAAGGACGTCTCCGAGATTCATCTAAATCTCTCTGCTTCTCTTCACACCATCCAAACCTGGCTCCGTAGAAAGAAGCTTGTCCTCAATGTAGGCAAAATTAAAGCCATGTTATTTGGCAAAGCGGCCAAACTCAAAACTGGACAAAATTCCCTGAACATCTCTTGTCTTGATGTACTGGAAATGGTAAACTCCTTTAAATATCTAGGAATTCTTATGGATGGGTCCCTTGACTTTGATCAACATATTCTTGCCACCTGCAAATCAGTCAACTCCAAAATTAAAGTGGCTTATAAAACATGCAACACCCTGACCCCTTCAGCGAGACTGGCTACCGCCAGAGGCATCTTACTCCCTTCCCTCACTTATGGTGCTGTAACTTATGCTAATGCTTCCAAGGCCTCTCTCCACAAGTGGGACATTATGTACGATAATATCTGCCGATATGCCTCTGCGGCCCCTCAGCTCAAACACCACTGTCAACTCTATGCCAGCTTAAACTGGTTTCCCCCTTCTGTTCTCAGGAACCTGGCCCAAGACTCCATTATGGACAACATTATGAGATCCAACTCTCCTGCCCCGCTTGCCTCCTTGCTGCTCCCCTAGTCCTCCTCCTCCTCCTATGGCCTCAGGTCTGTCAACCATGCCCTGTCACAAATACCTAGATGTAAAACCTCCAAGGGTGACTGTGCTTTCGCTATACTGCCCCAATATACTGGAATGCTCTTCCTCTTGATCTACGGCTCTCGCCCACTCATACCCTTTTTAAAAAGAATCATCATTCTCTTCTCATCACCAATGCACAGTGTAAATGTTTCAATCCCCCCTGAACATACTGTCTTCATTTACCACCACTTGCTCATCCACTCCTTCCTCCCTAGCTTACGCTCCCTGTCGTTGTAATAATATGCTTCTGCCCAGTCACGGTAGCACTTACCCTATATGTCATGTTACTGGCTAATTCTATTATTTTTGTCTCTTATTTTACCTATTGTATTATGAATTGCTCAGTTCCATTGTACTAAGTATTGCTCAGTTTGCTCTGCAATTGTCTCTGTCCTGAATTTTTTGGACCCTATGTCTTCTGTACCAATTATTTATCTTGGCATATATCCTGTACTACTACTACTGTGTATTACTTACTTGCTTTGATTATGTTATGTACTCTGTTCCACTACACTGTAACCTTTGGGGTCGTGTCTGAAAACAGTCATTCTTATGGCTAGCACACCTGACTGGGTTAATAAAAACAAAGAGATAGATAACAGTATAGCCCAATGGAGGAGATGCTCTCCATGAAGATCTATGGTTACAGAACAGTAACCTTTATTTTGTAACTACCTAAATTCAGCTCCCTATTCCCACTTGAGCAGAATCCTAGCAGCCCCTAGGAGGAGGTGGCAAGGAATGCACCATAATTTAGGACAAAAGGGACAGGAGGCTAAATGCAGCATCATGACAACTGACCATGTAGGGGCAGTTATGGGATACGAACATTTGTGCACTGGACCAAGTAGAACCCCTACAGATCATCTCATCTGGACCATACCAGGCAACATCAACAAAAGCAGCAGTATGTCTGGTGGAGTAAGCATTCAACCTCTTGGGCTTCTCCTCTCCAACCAATCCGTAACACAGATCGATGCAGGAAGTTTTCCAAGAAATGGATAATTATCTGCTTAGCTGTCAATCTGCCAGGAGTGGTTTCAGTTTACATGACAAACAGCTGGGAAGCCTCATGTGAGCTCCCACAGTGCGCTCCCTGTTGAACTGCAGCTCCTAGTGCACGTAAAATGGAAAGCATGTGGCTTTACAAAGAACGTGGAAAGGAGGAGCACCTGATTAAGGTGAAACTTGCACCACCTTCAGCAAGAATGTCACATGGGGGCGAAGGACAACGCTGTCCTTGTGGAAAACCAGATATCAAGACTCCACAGAAAGCATCAGACAATCACTCACCCAACTGCCGAGGTGACAGGAATCAAAAACAGAATTTTCCATGAGATTTAGTAATGGTATAGTAATCTGTATTGCCATATCTTCAAATAGCTCCGGTTTGGAGTCTGCATGTGTCCGCGCTATGCCAAGACCAGGTATCGACTAGCAGGGTACCGGTCAGCCCCTACCGAGTATCGGGATTGCACAGGAACACCTAGGCTCCAAACCAGAGCTATGTTAAGCAACAGCTTTATAGTAAGGCTATGGATGAGCCACGGCTGCTCCCCACAGGACATGTCATCACGGGGACAGCCGCAGGAGCTTGTGGGCACTCCGGGGAGGGTTCCTTCTCCTAAAATGCAGATGGGGAGGGCGCAGGATCAACCAGATATCTTTTAAACTAAAACAAAAACTAGTAAGTACATAAAATACTGCTATTATACAGCTAATCGGGATCTGTTTCACTTGAAGGTGGGGCCAGATACGAGGTAGATGTTTCCCTTTAATGTGATAAAAAAGTCTGAGTCTTTGACATAGTTTTTTGGCTACCTCCTTGATGTGGGTGACAAATGAAAGTTTACAGTCAAGTCAGAAGCTTAGGTATTTAAATTTCTGTACTGGTTTGAGTAGCTCTCCCAGGATGGTCCTGATCTGATAATTGGTACTCAATTGGTTGGGTGTTGGTTCTTTAGAGCGAAGGGAAAGGAGCATAACTTTGTTTTTGTTTTTTTGCACAATGGAGCAGATTTTGTTGGAGGTGGTCAAATTTGCACTGTAGTTCAAGACAGGCGAGTTGCAGGGAGGGCCTAGCAACACAGAGCACGGAGTCATCCGCGAGGAGGTGGATGCTTGCACAGTTGACGTTAAAATTAATGTCACTGCTGTACAGTATATAGCAAATAACAACGGTCCCAAGATGGACCCCTGTGGGACCCCTCTCTGTAGTGTTTTAAGGTAAGAAAAGTTACCATGGGCTTTTACCTGTTGCTGTCTGCTCATTAGGTAGCAGGAGAACCAACTTATAGCTGTGTCATCTAACCCAAGGTTATCTAGCATGGTTAATAATAATTATTGATGGTCCACAGTGTCAAATGCCTTACTCGAGTCTAAAAAAAGAGCACAGACATGATTTCTGGCATCAAGGGAACTTTGCCAGTCATTAGTGACACCACACAATACCTGGTGAAGCTAAAGATGCCCTCCTCATTCTGACACCGCATGTCCAACACCAGAGTCAGGAATGTTTAAAAAAAAAAAAAAACCTTTACCAACACTGGGAACCCATTCCCCCAGTATTAGAATTTAAATAAGATATGCTAGCTGTTTCATTAGAGCTAAACTTGTTTGGGTCACATTTTTTAGGATTTGGGGATATATCAACACTGGATGCTGAGTTAACATTTGAAGGACTACCATTTTCTGGACTTATTCCCCAACGCCATAGTCAGCTGTAGCCCTTTCTGGAAAAACTTATTTTGTGTTCTCATTCCTGTTTTAGGTTCCCCCCCTCTCCTGATACAAGACTGTATAGGCTATATTTCCTAAGTACATTGGATGTATGCGTTAAATATATCATGATGCCTTACAGGAGAAATGTACTATATGTAATTGGTTTTACATAAAGCAATAAACAAAGTTAAAAAAAACACTGGGAGCCCAACATTGGAGCCACCAAAGACCCCCACCCCAGTCTAACACTGGGTGCCCAACCCCAAAGTCAGTATATCCAAATATTGAAAAAAAGAAAAAAGGTTGTCCCAGTGGCATAGAGGGTTGAGGCATTACACATTTCCTCCTGTCTCATCGGCGACCCGCGTTCGATGGCAAACGTGGGTCGGGCCAGGGAGGGAGAGGATCGAGCGTCCAGAGGTGGGTGGCTTGGTGGTCCCGCCGAATGATGGTCCCCCAGGTGGAGGCCTGAGGGCAGAACAGTCAGAAAGATACCAAAGATAGGAGGGTGCTGCAGGACCCCACAGCGTGCGCGCGCCGATGTGCACGCCGCAGCAACTAAGGAGGGAGGGGAAGAAAACAGAAAACACAGGAATGCTGGCAGGCTATATGATGCCTGGACTGTGCTCCTGACTCTCAGCTCAACCCCAAGCAACTAGATTGTGTGCACGGAGGGGGTGACCCTTGCTTTCCAGGGGCTGCCATGGGGGACAACAATGTTCTGGGGTGGATGTGAGCCCTCCTGAAGTGAAAGCCGAAGCCCGCCCGCCTGCCAGCCACCCTGGGGAGAGAAGAAACAGAAGGGAAAGAAAAAAATTGTAATTTCCCTTCCCCCACTTACTTGGACTCACTCCTCCCTCTTCCCCCACCATACTGTAATACTGCCCTCTTCCCCCAGCTCACTAACATCCCAGTCTAACCCTCCTCTCCATGCCATCCATGATCTAAAAATAAATAAAAAAAAAAAAAAAAAGACTGCAATGATGACGTGCACTGCACTTGTCAAAGAAAACAATATCCTCCAGGTCCAGCTAGAACAAATGGAAAATTTCTCCTGATGAGCAAATGTCAGGGTTCTGAGGGCTCCCAGAAACAACTGACCTGAATGGCTATTTGAAAACTTGGCTCCCAAGTCAGCAGCAATTCAAGTTGTTAAAAAAAAAAAAAAAGGCTTATCACACTACTTCATGGCGACTGCCCTCAGCAGAAGAAACCAACAGGACTGTATGGCTTGTCACTGGGAGCAGTGAGGAGCTGGACAAGATCCTTTTTGCAACAGAAAATAGTGGCAGTGGTGAACCTACTGGAGTCAAATTCTTTCTGGATCCGAGTTACAGTTTTAGCAGAGAAGGAAAGGGTAGCTGGTGCAAGTGCTCTTTGCAAGCTAGGGTCAACCACTACATCTTCCTTCCTGCAATGTTCAAAGTACAATACGGAGGTAAAGTTCATCTATTTTCCAACCCAGCTGATGGCGGGAAGTTGGCAGAGAGGATCCAGGAAGAATGCTCCACTGGCATGGATAATGATGGCTCAGATGAGGAGTCAGCTAATTAGAAGTGGCCAAGTACGTTTTGTTGCTGCCACTATGATGTTTATAGCGTGGTTCAGCTGTGTAACCATGTTTCACTACTGGGTACAACAGTTTAAGTGCCTAAACTGACATTCTTATTAAGGGTACTGAGTAGGAAGGAGGGCAGCCTGGGGCACTGGGGAGGCTTGTAGACTGACAGTGGGTGTATATCGCCTGGTGAGGAAACAATTTATATTTTACAATTACAGTACACCATTCACATGGTCAAAACTGCACTGCTAGTACTTTCTTGAATGTTGACCTGCTTAAGCCTTTCCTGTTTCTAAGTCTCATCTTCCCACCACAGTGGGTTGTACACAGGCAATTACTGCCTGTTCGACCTCCACCCAGGTAAACAAATGCTTTCATATTCGCTAAAACAGAGTTTAGCATTTCTTTTTCTGTCTGTAGTTCTGTTTAATGATAATTTGTGGGATTTATGTGCAATTTGTCAAGGTGCTCCAAGTCTAAAAAATACCAAACGTTGGGGCGTAATATATTATGATCCATGGTGTTTATCTTGTTCTCATAAGCTACTATGCTGATATGACGGAAAGTAAATTTTTTTTTCCCGACTGAATTTACAAAGTACTGGGACACTAATGCCAGTATATGTGAAAGAAATTTGAACTTTTCAGATTTGTGTCCCCAAACACCAGGCAGTTGTTAGGTTACAGGACTGCAATGGACATTTTTGGCTTTCAGTGGACTTAAGCCTTCCACAATGTTGTAGCTGAGTAGGGGATGCTGGAGTATTTCCTGTTGTAACTATGCTCCTGTATTAATTATCCTGCCTCTACTATGTGGCATTGCTCCCTGTACTGTATAGCACTTGTATCTTGATTTGCATTATATTTTATCATTATTTTGTGTAGCCCTGAACATTCTGCCTATAAACTGTGACTGTGCACATTTACTTTTACTTTACTGTATGCATGTTTACTGTAGTTCTAGGCACCTGTCAAGACCCCGGACTTCTTTTCCATCAGTATGGTGTGCGCTGGGTACATGCCCCATTGAGATCCCAGTGGTGATACGGTTCTGTTAGCTAGTATCCAACTTTTGGGTAGTGATATGTTTTCGGCTTGTTCACTGCAATGGCTGGAACTTCATTCCCAGCATTTTTACAGAGTGGAAGACTCCAACAGATAACCACAAAAATGATGAAGGACCATTTGCCATTACTTTGCAGAAGAGTAGTGAGACACAGTGAAATTCAAGAAACTGACACCATGATGAATTGGTGCAGGTTAAGTTCAGAATTGGCAAACTGGGTGAATCAAAAGTGGGTGGGAGCTGGGAAACTGAGTGAAAGGCTGGTGCAGAAAGTTTCCCTCCAAGTCAAAAGAAAATAGTTTTTTTTTTTTTTTTTTTTTATAATTTCAGTTTGCAGTAAGGACACTGGGAGGGAATCAGAACAAGGTGGATGGTGCGAGCTGCAGTCAGGGACTGGGACAGCAGGTTTCCTCCGAGCATACCTCTCAACTGTACCACATTATGAGGAACGTTCCTCATTTTACTTCTCAAAAGCTCCCTGTTCCACATTGTGAGGACTTGTCCTACATTCAGTGTTAACATTTTGAAGCAAAAATCTATAGTAAATGATGCAAAAAATATATCAATTAATTAATAACAGACTTTCTGAACATAAATGCAAACGTTTTAATAGTGTTCTGAGCTCCTTATGTAAAGATTTGATTAAGTGTCCCACATTTTGCTCATTTGTTCCACATTTTGAGAGGCAATGTTCCACATTTGGGGAACAAAAGGTTGAGAGGTATGCCTCCGAGCGCTATGTGGACGCACTCACACTGATCCCCACTCCAGCACTTAACACTGCCGGTCAGTGCTGTTCTCACAAGTGACACTCTGTCAGTAGACTAACATTAGCTGTGAATTGAAGGTCAGGCTTCTTTTAATGACAGAAATAGCATCTGTTTTTTCACATAGTAGGTAATTTCACACGGTCATCCAATGCTGTTTCTGGCACTCTGGTCTAAACAACACTACTTTTCAAATAGCTACTGCTGTTACTACCAGTGCAGCACATGCCTCATCTCTGCAATACACATTGCCTGTACTTCTAACAAAAAGTTCAGATAACTAACATATTCTTCACTGCATTACGTGTGAAACGATGTGAAAGATAAGATTGCCACCTTATGTAAAGTAAGCCACGTCACTGATCAGCAGTGTGAAAAGTTGCATATATAGTACTGTAGCTCAGTGGCATAAGACTCTCCCTAATGCTAATGAAAAAGCTGCTATTTCTATAGTTCCTTTTCCCCCCCCTCTTCTCATGGTAGCATGCTTAGAAACCTCCACTTATAGTATAGTTGCAGAGTAATTACGGACATAAAAGACTGATTGGCTCTCATTAATACTGTGATGTAAAAATTGGCACTAGAAAGAGCAGCAGCCTTATTCCTGGCTTTATGCAACGTCCTATGCCATTTTGTCATGTTTGCAGTGTTTTACATTCTATGCAAATGAAAGGGCTTACCTTTCAAACACACTGCAAACTGATCCAGCACAGTCAGCTTCCACATGTATCACAGAGATCACATAATTACTAGAAACCAAACTACACTCAGAATCACAATGCACAATTTCAGCAGGGCTATTGGGATGTAATTAATTTTGTACTGTAAAAAAATGAGGATTCTGGTGTTCCAGGCTTATCCCTGGCTTTATGAAACACATACTGTACTACCTAGACACAGTGTCAGCTTTCCACATTCTGTGCAAATGAACGTGATTACCTTGCAAACAGGCTGCAATCTGCTTTATTTTTTTATTTTATTTTATTGCATTTAATAGCATATACCCATACATGCTTGGAACAAATGGCATTACATCAACATGATTCACTGATACTTAATAAGGGATGTTTATACAGTTTCTAAATATTCAACATTGAGGGGAATCGCCATGGTAGAATACACAACTGAAACACAATATTGACTTCCGGTGACGTCATGATCAGAGCAGCAGCTTAGGTCGCGAGGCTCCCCCTGAGACCAATTTAAAAACCTTGGTATTTACACCTAAATGCCGGTTAATACGTTCAGCAATACACCCAAGAGGTTCTAAAATGCCCAAAAAGAGAGATGATGTTAAACTAGGGTCTCCAAAGCGTGCGGATGGGGGAAGATCTCATGATGAAGATTCCGAAAGCGGCGACTCACTGGCCTAATCAGCCTCCCGCCACAGTACTTCACAGGCCGACCAAGTACCACACTCGACCCTGCAGCGCCAGATGACACAGATGCTCTCAGAAATCCAAGATTTTAGGAAAGAGATGAGGTCGACCGCTGCTGCCCTCAGGACCGACCTCAGCAAACTTGAGAAAAAACAGGACGGTTACGAGGAACAACTGACGGCGACTGACAAGAGGGTGGAGGAAACAGAGAGAGCCATTGTTCAGCTACACATGCAGCTAAGGGGCCTCCAGGAGCGCACCGAAGATGCAGAGAGCAGGAGCTGTTGGAACAATATCAGACTCTCGGGGCTCCCGGAGGGACTGGAAGGCACAGACATTATCTCCTTTGTTCAGAAGTTGTTGAGAGAGTCCCTTAAATTACCGGAAACTATCACACTGGAGATGGAGCAGGTCCATCGTACCCTGGGTCCCAGGCCTGCAGCAAGTGCTCGCCCCCGTACCATCCTCCTCAAATTCCTCATGCATCAAGAAAAGGAAACAGTCCTCCATACAGCATGGAAACAGGGCTCAGTCTATTACAAAACCCACAGGTTGTTTCTGGAAAACGACTTTGCTCCCGAAGTGATGACGCGTAGAAGGGCCTATATCCCAGTGATGAAGGCGCTTAAAGCGGCAGGCATACATTTCTGGACACTTTACCCCTCAAAGATGGTGATCCAGTTCAATGAGGGACCCCTCATATTTGAAAATGTGGCTGCAGCGACTGCTGAACTCAGGACCAGGAAGATGAGTATCCTGCAACAGCGACCGAACACCGAAGTGCTCATTGCAACAAAGCTAGCCCAAAAAGCTTGGATTGTTGGCCAACGGGATGGCAGATGGCGTCATGGAGCTGAAGCTATCCAAACTATAATAAGTACCCTGAAGTCCAGGACCCAGAGCTCACGGGAGCAAGATGCGAACCGACAGGACCCTGCGACATGAACAATCGCAAGTACAGAATGTGGACTCTTAGTTTGACTAGGATGGCTCATTGGATCTAGTACTGCAAAAAACTTGAACAGGCTCAGTAAAAATTAGAGTAAAATGTAATTAGTTTGGGGGAGAGGGAAGGAAGTGGTAAAGGAGACTTGGAGGATGGGGAGAAAGGTAGGATGCGAGGGGGGGATTGCTCAGTTTACTGGTAAAGCGGTAACAGTCCCTCTAGTCGGAAGGTATGATGAAATGATGTTATATCATAGAGTAGTAAACGGGGGGTTGTCTTTTTCTTTTTAGATACCCTTTAAAGCCTGGGGTGGGGGGAGTGCCGAAGAGACTGTCCCGGAACAGCAGGACGACACAAACCGACGAAGGGGCTTTGGCCTAGCTGGCACCTGCTGGCTTATCTGTTGAGTCCGTGGCTGGGTCGATTTTCCTGCGCTCTTTCAGCCCAAAGCTTAGTGTGACGGTGCGGAGGGAGGCGCTGTACCGGGCAGGCAACATCTGCTGCATAAATATGGAATAACACGGAGAGCAATGGGATCGGGGGGGGGCGGACGGAAGACAGGATGATCAGAAGAAGGTTGGCAACGGGGGGTGGGGGAATAGCCGCAAAAGCCACCTCGAAAGGAATCAGACCAAGGCTCAGGGGAGAGGTGCTCACTTCATGGACTCCTTGTGTGCGGGGGTTCTGAGATGTGGGACTCCAATGGCGGAGCCCAGTATGTCCAGCGCACAGTGCGTTTCAGCTGCTACATGGTGGGAGCGCTGCTGCTGAGGCCTGAGTGCGTGGTTGGGGGGATTCGGGAGGTGGGCTGCCTATCACCTCAGCACATTGCCTGAGTGGGCACAGGGTGGAGGAGGGATACAGGAAAACACCTTACACTAACATGGACAAGAGACAGCGGTCTGCTCTCCTCCCACTGGTGAAATGAGATGGCTTAAGAGCGTGGATGCCCTGGGGGGAGCGGCAGGCAGGTGAAGATTGAGGGGGTGGGGAAGGGAAACGATGCCCACTCCAGGGATCAGCCGGAAGGGATGCTGCTTGGGCCTTGAAATATGAATGGAGGGGGACACCTGATCCTCCCTGTGGGACGGGAATGGTTGGGGGATGGGAGGGACCAAAGCTGAACTGGTTGCCTCTCTCTTCGCGACCCCTTTGCCTAATCTCTCTACACCCCCTATGTTCCTCCATATCGAGTACAAGTGGTGGGAGACCAGATGAATTTGGACTTGCTTGGACCCAAGACCTTCGCTGACAAAGGGTTCCCCCCACAGGGAGGGATTGAGGGGCAACGGGGGAGGGGGGACACACTCATGCCTGCGCAACCCACTAGAGAGAGATTTAAAATGGATAATCAGGGAAAGGGAGGAGGGAGATATGCTAGTGGGATCTGGATAAAGGAAACTTATAGGGAGGAGGAAGGAGGGCTACAGGGAAAATGGTGGGGAGATGTCGCGAGGGAATTCCATCTGAAGCGTGGCAGACTGAGCGAACTAAGTAGATTAGAGACCCGGCTGGGACAAAAAAGGGGGGGGCGGGGGGAGCCAGGAGGTATTCTTAAATGGAGCCTGGACCTAATGCGATTATTATAACCCAGATGGGTCACCTGGGGCGGGACTGGGGTAACCCCAACCCATAGCCCCAGGTACAAAGAGTCTCTGGTGCATACCGGCGATAGGGGGAGGACATCTACCCCATACTGGGGCACCCAGAGGCCAGCGGCCGTTAGCTACCCAGATGGCTATTAAGAGGGTGGCTGTTAGGTGGCCTGAATGATACAAAGCGGGTAATCCTTGATACCGGGGACAGCTGAGTGTACCATGGACCCCCGATTTGAAGCCAAGACACCCCACTTGCAAAGAGATGCCGGGGGGGAGCGGGGAAGCGCACTTTTGTTTTATCGTCCCCCCCCACCTCTAATGTCCTTGGTCCGCGTGGGGCCATGGGTGAGACAGGAGCAGCCGGACCTAGGCGGGGGACCCTCCCATCTATGCTCTGGAAGGCCAAACCTACCATTACACCACCTGAACACCTCTCAAAACATTAGAGATCTCAGGGGAGCCTGAGGCTCTGCTGGAAACACCACCTACCCCAATTACCTTTTCCCTACAGATACCATAGGTACCTAAGGCCCCAAGATAAGAAGGGCCACAACGGTAGGATTTTATTCCTACCTTGGATCGGGGCTTTGCCCGGATCAGTGGAAGTGCCACTTGTTCAGTTTATGTCTGCATGGCCATGTTGGCCACATGGTGGTGTCAAACACCTATGTTGTTTGTTAATATACTGTAGAATTACTAATGTTCGCTGCCAATAAACCTTCGCTATGTTCGCGGTCAGCTAGTAAAATACAGTGAAACAAGCTTGACAGTCTAATACACTTTATTAATTACAAAGAACTCGCAGTTCCATCTCGGGGCAAGGTAATAAGACGGCAATGAGGCGAGTGGGTAAGTTGCTTCCTCCTTATACTGTATCACCCTGCCAGGTTGCAAATCAGGTTCAAGCCTTTATGGGTTTAGTCTCTAGCAGTCTGTCTCTCCCTATGGATGACTGGACTCACAGAAAATTCCCCCAACACCAGCACTACTTTGCCTCTGCTCGAGCCCTCGCTTCTTCAGAACTGTAATCAACATTCTAGGTCAATGAGCCACAGCAGCAAAACACAAAAGAACACAAATTACCAGTTTTCAACCCGAATCTGGTGCCAGGGTACCATTTGTCCATAGCATCGTTGTGTCAGCTCTAAGCGGATAACCGTGAACATTAATTCCCGCCAATAGATAGACAGAAACTGGTGCGCTAAATTAAACAGCCGTGATACTAAGTAATTCTACAGTATGTGTGTTTTGTTGGTATTGTAATGTATGTAAAAAGGTCATCGAGCTCACCTCAAGTCAAATACTGTCACAAACCTCACAGGGGCTCAAAAAAGTGCCTTGCGGCGGGGCCCGGGAGCCAGGTAACAAGCGTCACAACCACTGGTTGAGATGCATATGTCTAGATTGAAGTTACTGTCCCTAAATAGCAACAGCCTTGCCTCTCCCATTAAAAGATCCAAGGCCCTAGCATATATCAGAAGATCCAAATCAGACATAGTTTTCCTCCTAGAAACCCACATGAACCCTGCCGAACATGCTAAACTAGCTAAACTGAGCAGAGGGCAGGTCTTTCACTCCTCTTATAAAGATGGTAGACGAAGAGGAGTTGCTATTATTATACCCCTATACACCCCATTTCAAATGGATTCAACATGGTCTGATCCGGAAGGCAGGCTAGTTATCACCCGAGGAAAGCTCAATGATGAAGAGGTCACTCTTGTTAATGTATACCTCCCACCAGGCATCACTGTCCCACAGCTGAGGCCATTACTAGACAAAATAGTCCAGAAGACTAGGGGTACTTTCCTAATGGCGGGTGACTTCAACCTAACTGCGGATCCTCAGATGGACTCCTCTAGTAGGAGACCCCAGAAACAGACTACCACCCAGAAATTCTTTAATAAATTTGTATCGGAGATGGGTTGGTGCAACGTATGGTGGAAACTGCACCCGCAAGCAAGAAACTACTCTTACTATTCCCTGGTACATCATACCTACTCCCGTATAAATTACGCTTATACCCAAATAGAAAATCTGGCTGCTGTACATGATGCCCAGCTTGGTGACATATCTGTCTCGGATCACGTGCCCGTTTACCCACTGGGACTTAAGTATACAGCCCAGAAGTACGCAATGGAGGTTAAATCCATACCATTTACGATCAAAAGAGTTCTGTGAGTGTCTATCGGAGAAAGTCACCGAAATCCTGGCAGATAACCCTTCTTCGGACTCAACCCCATCGGTGCATTGGGACA
Source organism: Neoceratodus forsteri (assembly GCA_016271365.2). Taxonomy (NCBI): domain Eukaryota; kingdom Metazoa; phylum Chordata; order Ceratodontiformes; family Ceratodontidae; genus Neoceratodus; species Neoceratodus forsteri. The sequence continues at coordinate 1,130,407,759 of CM057459.1, read as the reverse complement.
CGATTAAAGTAGTCTGTAGAGGACATATAATTAAATACACGGCGGAGAGGGCCAGGCAGCGCAAGAAGTACAGGGCCAAGTTAGAAGATACACTCCACTTTTTACAAATGGCACATCAACAGGGTGACGTGTCACTTCTTCCTCAGCTACAACAAACCAAACAGGAGTTGGATAAACTGGCCCAACAACAGACTGAAATCGCGCGCTCACTTTATTGAAACAATGATTTTATGAAGTTGGCCCACGAGCTACGCGTCTGCTTGTGTACCAAATACGCAGACAGAAGAAGGGCGCAACAATTGCAATTATAAGGCACCTTTTAGGTGGCCAACCACTTCTCCAAAACACATGACATTGCAGAGGCCTTCACTACATTTTATAGAGCCCTGTACACCCCAGAGACCACTCCACCCCCAGCTCGGTTGATGGACTACCTGAACTCTGTTACCCTCCCAACACTCTCAGAGGCACACAGGGATTCCCTAGTTGAACCCATCATGATGCCGGAAGAGATGCAGGTAATAGCCAATGCTAAATCCCTAAAAGCTCTGGGGCCAGATGGATATAGGGCGGAGTATTATAAGACCACTAGAATCCAGGTCACTCCTGCACTCCAGTATTTAACTCGGTGTTGGGAGGAGCCTCCCCAAGTCCTGGTCTTATGCAACTATATCGGTGATTCTTAAACCCGGTAAAAATCCCCAAAACTGTGCCTCATATAGACCCATCTCAGTACTAAACCAGGACTATAAATTGTTTATGAGCATACTGGCGCACCGCATGGACCAAGTTCTCCCCTTGCTAATACATAAAGACCAAACGGGGTTTGTGAGGGCACACACCACCACTGATGACATCAAACGCTCTCTCCATTTGATGAACCAGATGCAAAAGATGGAAAAGCCAACAGTTCTAATAAGTCTAGACGCAGAAAAGGCATTCGACAGAGTGGCCTGGCCCTTTCTGTATTTAACTTTAAACAAATTTGGATTCCCCCTGCCTTCATTCAAATTCTACAAAAGGTATACTCCACTCCCCAGGCACGCGTAAAGGTGAACGGGCATCATTCTGGTTATTTTCAACTTCAAAGAGGAACTCGACAAGGATGCCCCCCTATCGCCACTACTGTTTGCCGCAGTTATCGAACCCCTAGCGCAACAAATCCGAGAATCCCAACTGGTCGGGGGAATAAGGATAGGAGACACGGAAAGTACAGTTACGTAAGAACTTACCGTAACAGTAGATCTTCAAGAGAGGCTCTTGCAGTAGGTAATTACATATAGGACTGACGCCGGCAGGCGGCAGAACCCCATGGAAAAATTTCTAGCTAGCAGTCCCTGGCGAGGGACCGCCCCCACGTCAGGTGACCGACATCAGGAGACGGTATAAAGGGGCGGTCCTTGATGCCCGCCTTCCAGTTCTTTCCTGCCACGGGCCAGAAAGGCCGGATGAGAGAGGAGCAGATATTTCCCTCACTAGAAAAGGGGCGGAAAAAGCCTAGGGGGATGGAGGGTGGGAAGGTATTACCTACTGCAAGAGCCTCTCAAAGATCTACTGTTATGGTAAGTTGTTACGCAACTGTACTATCTTATTTTCAGAGGGCTCGTAGTAGGTAATTACATACAGGACTGAATCCCAAGCAGTCTGTAACAAAGAGAGGCACCGGGAGGAGGAAAACTACTCCAAAAAGCAGTTCTAGCTATGCAAGCCTCAAGATAAGAGGCCTTGCAGAACAGCCAGCCCGAAGCCTGCTCTACGGCGAGAGGCAACATCCAAACTGTAGTGTTTAGTAAAGGTATGGATGAAAGTCCAGGTGGCGGCAGCACAGATGTCTGCCGCAGACACATTCTTAAAACAATCTGCTGAGGCAGCTACTCCTCTGGTGGAGTGGCCTCTTACTTGACCCGGCAGGGTCTTCTTGTATTTGTCATAACAGAAAGTGATGCAATAAGCCAACCACTTAGATAGGCATTGCTTAGAAACAGCACTGCCTTCCCGTTTATGAGCAAAAGAGACAAACAATTGATCAGTCTTTCTGAGATCCTTCATCCTGTTGGTGTAGTATCTCAGAATCCGGTAAACATCCATAGTATGGAGTAGATACTCCCCTTGATTAGAGTACTGCGTGAAAAAGGCAGGTAACTCTATGGACTAATTTAGAGTAGACTCTGCAACTACTTTAGGAAGAAACTTAGGATTCGTGCGAAGAGCAACAAGCTCCTTGTGAAAAATCAAGTATGGGATTTTACACATCAGGGCCTGGAACTCGGAAATTCTCCGAGCAGAGGTAATGGCCACCAGGAAGAGAGTCTTCCACGAAAGGAACTTCAAATCCGCAGAAGCTGCAAGTTCGAAGGGAGGGACAGTAAGTTTCTCGAGGACAAAGTTCAAGTCCCAAGGGGGAGCAGGAGTACGGATGGAGGGCCTCAGATGGAGAACCACTCTGAGAAAGGTCTTACAGACCTCCAGTTGAGCAAAAGCTTTGTCTGCGAAGGGAACATGGTAGGCCGAGATGGCCGCCATGTGTGCCTTCAGAGAAGAATGAATGAGACCCAGGTCAAACAGATGACGTAGATACTCCAGCAGAAGCCCCGCTGAACAGAAGAAGGGTTCCACGTTCTTGGAAGCAGCCCAGATAGTGAATCTTTTTCCACTTCATGGCATAAGTGGATCTGGTGCAGGGTTTTTTGGCCTCCACCAAAATCTCTGCCACTTTGGGAGACACTCCAAAATGGGATTGGGCTAAGTCTGCAGGAGCCACGCATGCAGTTGAAGGGATTTGAGGCCTGGATGGACCAGGGTCCCCTGATCCTGGGTCAGTAAACCTTGAGAGAGAGGAAGAGGAAGATCCTCTGAGTATCGTTCTAGAAGAGAAAACCAAACTTGCCTGGGCCAGAATGGAGCGATCAGAATCATTCATGCTCCTTCTGAAGCTAATTTCTGCAAGACTCGTGGGATAAGTGGAATTGGAGGAAAGGCATAGACGAATCTGTCCTTCCAGTCAAGAGACAAAGCGCCGCCTAAAGCGCCCGCTTGGAACGAGCGAGCAGAAGACTGGAAGTTTTTGCTGAGGGATGCGAACAGGTTGACCGGTGGTGTTCCCCAAAGTCGGAAGATATTGTCTAGGACCCCCTTGGTCCAGTTCCCACTCATGAGTCAGAGCAGAAGAGCGACTTAGTTTGTCTGCCAGGGTGTTGTCGACTCCTGGAACGTGAATTGCCGTGAGGTGATGGTCGCGTTGTGTTGCCCAATCCCAAACCCTCACTGCCTCCCTGCAAAGAGGGTAGGACCGAGTCCCTCCCTGTTTGTTGATGTACCACACCACGCACATGTTGTCCGTCTGGATGGCTAGATGGCCGGGAAGGATGTGTTGGTGAAGGGCTTGGAGAGCGTACAACACTACCCGAAGCTCAAGCACAATGATGTGAAGAGCTTGTTCTAGCTTGGACCAGAAGCCCTGAGTCCGATGAGGGCCTAGATGGGCTCCCCAACCTTCACCTGAGGAGTCTGTGGTTAGAGTCTGGGAGGGGGGAGGATGAAAGAAAGGAACTCCCTGAAACAGGTTCTATTGAACCATCCACCATTGCAAGTCTCGAAGCATCGTCGAGAAGACCAGAACTGGGTGATCTAGGTCGTCCACTAGCTGATCCCACTGGGAGCGTAGAGTCCACTGAGAAATTCTCATGTGGAGTCGAGCATGAGGAACCGTCCGGATAGCAGCTGCCATGAGCCTGAGAAGGCGAAGGACCGACCTCGTAGAGACCATCCTGCGGTCGGACAGCAGACTTATTTGGGTCTGGATGGTGGACGCCCTGTCCGGAGGCAGGAAGGCCTTGCCCGTGGTCGTATTGAGAATCGTGACAATAAACTGTAGTCTCTGGGATGGGACCAGATGAGACTTGGAATGGTTGATGGTAATACCCAGGCAGGCAAAAACCTGCTGGGTAAGGGCGAGGCAATGCAGGAGTTCCTCCCTGGATGAGGCCGCCAGGAGCCAATCATCCAGGTACGGGAAAACCTGCACTCCCTTGGTACGCAGGTGGGCCGCCACCACTGCCAGGCATTTGGTAAACACTCGGGGGGCTGAGGATGGACCAAACGGGAGCCCCTTGAACCGGTAGTGGTCCCCCTGGAACGAAAAACGAAGGTATTTGCGATGGGATGGGTAGATATGCATCCTGCATATCCAGAGCACACAGCCATTGACCTGGCCAGAGGAGGGGCAGAAGGCTCTGCAAAGAGAGCATCCTGAACCTTTTGTATTCTACGAAAAGATTCAGGGAACCGAGATCCAAAATTGTTCTGAGATCTCCGGTCTTCTTTGGGACCAGGAAGAAATAGGAATAGTAAACCGTCCCGTGCAGATGAAGGGGGACGGGTTCTATTGCCTGTTTCAGCAGGAGAGCTGAAATTTCCTCCTGGACCAAGAGAAGATGTTCCCTTGAATACGACGACTCGGGAGGGGGGGAGGTGACAAGGTGGTTTCTGAAGAAACTCTATCGAGTGTCCTTCTGCTATGAGCTGGAGCACCCAAGAATCTGTGGTTATCCTCTCCCAGCCCGGAAGGTTGAGGGAGAACCTCCCTCCTACCGGTTCCTCTGGGGAGTCCGGAGGCTGTGGGGGAAGGGAGGAGTCAGGTGGTGTGGGGCAGCGTCGCAGCTGAAGGACCCGCTGCTTTTTTGGGCGGGGGGGCGCTTAGCAGCTGTGGGGGCCTGGCGTTTTGTGGCCCGCCTTCCCTGGGGTTTCGCCTTGGGCCGATTCCGTCTGCGAAAGGGACGGCGCTGCTGCTGATGGGGATGGTACATGGAATCAATTGACTTCAGTGCCGTCCCCTTCTCTTGCAAATTGGTCATGATGTCCTTGACATCACCCCCGAAAAGCACCGACCCCCGGAAAGGTGCTTCCTGGATAGCAGATTGCACCTCAGGAACCAACCCTGACACACGGAGCCAAGCATGACGCTGTAGGCCTACAGCAAAAGCTGAGCTCCGTCCAGCAATGTCCACTACATCGTATGTTGCACGAGGCATGTGTCGACTGGCCGAATGAGCAGAGCGGACAAGATCAGCCAACTCCTGCTTGACTTGGGAGTCAGGCAGGGAGTCCAATTTGGCTTCCACCTGGGTCAGAATGGCCTTCTGGTAGTCCCCCATATGGCCGATATAGTTCAGGGCCCTGATCCCCAGCGTGGAGGAAGCGTAGATCTTTTTCCCATACTGGTCCAGAAGGCGTGATTCCTTGTCAGGTGGTGATGAGCTGAGATGTTTGGGGTTGGCCGACCGGCCGGAAGCGGCGCTAATCACGACCGAGTCGGCACGAGGGTAAGAATCCAGGAAATCAACACCCTCCAGAGCCTGATATAGCCTGTTCGACTTCCTAGGACGTGGGACTAAAGCCGATAGCTGTTTCCATATGGTGATAACGAGGTCGGCGTGAGGCTCTATCCAGGGTGGCACCAAGGTAGGAGCTGTCACGGGCAGATCCAGATGTTTAGCGAGTTTCAGATGTTGAGGATCTGGTTCCAGGGAGTGCCACTGATGAACCTCCTGGATTTCTTAAGCAACTCCATAAAAGAAGGATCTTCCAGAGGAGACTTCGGAGGAGTCCTTGGTCTGGGTTTCGACGGACAGCGTGGCTCGTCGTCTCTCTCGGAGCAACCGTTGGAAGAATCGAGGAGTCCAAGGGTGAAAAGAAGGATGAAGAGGAAAAAGACTCCCTTTCCCAACCCGGGGGAGGAACGGACCCCTTCGGAAGAACCCGGGGAAACGTGTCCTGCCCCTCTCTGGATGCAGATGGAAGAACCCTGGAGTCCAGAGGCAGTGAGGGAGTGTGCCGCTTCGGATGTACGGGAACCTGGGATGGCACCATCGTTGGAAGGCGGCTCTCAACCTCTTTGGAGAGCTAAGCCTTGGCCTCAGCCCACCAGGAGGCCAGAGTCTCCTGCAGGTCCACTGGCGGCTGAGAGGACGGCGGCGGAGGAGGAGGAGGCGGGGGATAAGGATACGGGTTATACCCATAAGCAGCGTATCTAAAACCAGGCAGCGGGTAGCCCGGCATCGGTTATTGTGGTGTTGGAAAAAACGGCATCGGGTGCTGTGGCGCAGGATACTGCGGTCCTGGGTACCGCCGTCCTGATAGGATGAAGGGCACCCGGAGACGGGGGCTGCCGGAGCAGACAGCCTGGCCAATGGCTTCACAGGCGGTCCAATTGGAGGGCTCGGAGGGCCCGGATGGGAGCGGGATGTCTCCTGAGTCGGTAGAACCAGCGCTGGGGGCCAGCGCCGGAGGTACCAATGTCGGAGGGCCGCGCCGGAGCTGGCATCCGGGAGCCACATCAGATCCAGCGCACTAAGTGGAGGAAGGTCTGACGGAGGAGGAAGATCTCAGCATCGCCCGGGGATGCAGGGGAGAAATCCCCGGGGTCGGGCTGGGGAGACTCTGGGTCCCCAGACAGCAGTGAAGGCTGCAGGGAACCGGGTATGACGGACATGGGAGTCCTTCGCCAGCCGGACGTCGGACGAGCCAACGTGTGGCTTGAGGGTGAGCTCTCGGCAGGTGCTGGAGGAGCCGGCATCAGACTTATGGGAGCCGTCACCGGAGGCAGGTCGAGTAGAGGGATTGGCCTGGTCTGGTGGAGTGGAGGCCGCGCGCTGCCCCGAAGGGTCGGGCGTCTTACCGGCCCTCTCCAGGCGGACGGAGGAGCCAAAGCCCGACTTACCGGAGTCGCCCACAGTGGTAGGTCGCAAGCCTGCGGCTGAACCAGGGGTGGAGGCCTCTAATTGCCTGGAGGCGCCCGCAAGGCCCAAGCGCAAGCCAGACGGGCAGGACGACGTCCCCTCGGAAACCTCCGAGGCGGCCGTCGAGGAGCGGTCCCCCGGAGGGGACGTTACCTGTGTCCCAGCAACTCCTGAGGGAGACGCAGTAGAGAAGCCCTTGTCCCGGTGCCTCTCCTTCTTCTTCTTCCGATGGCCTTCGGGGGAAGTGGAAGCCTGCCTCAGTTTTCTGAGCTCCTTTTCCATTGACCTCATTTTCTTCTTCACAATATGGGCTTCCAGGGATTGCTGCCGCCTTTTCCGGGTAGCCGTAGTGAAGTTGAGGCAGTGCTGGCACTTCTCAACCGGGTGATCGGGGCCTAGGCAGAACAGGCAAAGGGAATGGCCGTCCTTGTGCGGTAGTTGGGCACTTATTTTTGTGCTCAGAGGGTGTAGGGGACGACATACACCGACGATGGTACCTGACGTTAGTCGAAAAAAGGCAATTAATTTGGTAAAAAACTGATGAAGATAGGGCTGACGAAGCACAAACTTTTCTGCGAGGCGCTGCACTAGCTAACGGCAGGAAAGAACTGGAAGGCGGGCATCAGGGACTGCCCCTTTATACCGACGTCTCCTGATGCCGGTCACCTGATGTAGAAGCGATCCCTTGCACCAGGGAATACTAGCTAGAAATTTTCCTGGGGCTGTCACGCGCTGCTAGTCCTATATGTAATTACCTACTGGAAGAGCCCTCTCGAAGTAAGATTATCGGATAGCCTTATATGCGGACTACATTCTTTTGTACCTCCAGAACCCTGAACGATTGATACCTGCGGTTAGACAAATTCTAGACGCTTATAGCTCCGTGTCAGGATACAAACTTAATTTGGCCAAAACGGAAATTCTTACTTTTCAATATACCCCTACACAGCACACCAGAGACACACTTCCAGGCAGATGGAACCTGATGAAGCTAAAATACCTGGGAATATACATGCCTCAGGATGCAACAAAATATTATAAGCATAATTATGTGCCCTTTATTACACAACTAAAACAAGACCTACAGGCATGGACAACCCTGCCCCTAAGACTCATGAGGAGAATAGACCTAATCAGAATGATAACCCTCCCGAGGGCTTTATACTTATTTCAAAAGATTCCTCTATACATTCCACTAAAAACCTTCCAAGAAATAAACCGCTTAGTAGGAAAATTTATATGGGCCAATCGGAAACCCTGGGTCCGCCTAAAGATACTCTCCCTTGCCCGCCCGGATGGAGGTCTAGCACTTCCTGACCTAAAACTTTACCAACAAGCGATAACCCTTGTCCACATGATAGCTAGACAAAATAAAACCTGCAGCCCACACTGACTAGAAATAGAAAGGTCATTATTAAATGACCAGGCATATCTACGAGCCATGTATCGCCAGGAGCCAGGGGAAAGAATCCACCAGATCACCAACCCCTGGTTAGCGGACCAGTTTAAGAATTGGTACACACTCAAAAAATCCCACCAATTACCATTATATCAAGTGCTTCTCTGCCCAATCTCAACTTTAACGGACTTTACCCCAAATAGTTTGGACAATGGTTTCATGAACTGGGAAAAACATGGGTTAAAGGACCTGTCATAAATAATGACACAGGGATGTATCTGGACATATGCGGAAATACAAACAAAATTCCACCTACCACAAAGGGATTTCTTTCGCTACTTACAACTGCGGCGCTATGTGGAAGGTCTTCCGCGATCCCTGCGGAACCTAGAGGGCTACCCGGCACTAATTCAATGCCAAATCCAATTAAACAATACAAGGAAGCAGGACCACTTGATATCACTATACTACCAAACCCTTAACTCACAAAGGGAAGCTCTCATTAAGGATATCCATACGCAGTGGTGTAAGGAGACGGGGTATCAACTTTTTCCAGGGGATTGGAGGCAGGCATGCAGCTACTCAGCCCAGGTTACTAGCTCACACCAATGGAGGGAATACGCCTGGAAGGTTTTAATCCGCTACTTTAGATCCCCAGTGGTCACAAGACACTACTCCCCAAATAAAACAGCAGAGTGCTAGAGAAGGTGTGGTGAACCACAGGCGAACTTGACTCACATTATGTGGGCTTGCCCGGCACTCAACACTTTCCTAACGCAACTGGAGACCCAGCTATGAGAACTCATAGACCCACAACCCCAACTGTCACTAGAGATGTATTTATTCCTCATACTCCCCAGGCAATATAGAGGCCCCAACACTAGATACCTGCTTTTGTTGCTTCTAACTGCAGCAAAAAAAGCAATAACTAGACAATGGTTAACAACCAAAATCCCATCATTACGCAACTGGTAGGACATCACAACACAGATTTATAACATGGAAAAAACAACACATAGTCTAAATGAACGAGAGGAGACATTTACCGCAAGATGGGCACGCTGGTAGATATATTACATGCTTAAAGACCCTACTTTTGTTCCCTAGTAGGGAACTACAGCTTGGGTAATTGCTGGGGACCATGGGCTGAGATTGTGGAGATCTTGGCTCTGAGGACCAGGGCCTAGCTCCCCCGCGAAGTAAAGACCCATGTATAATTCAGCCCGGCCGAATAGGCACAGTCAAGATGGGACCTGTGGGGAAATTGTGAGCCTTGACATGGGAGATACATGCACATACATTGTCCATTAGGATCAGATTGTAACCCGGAATGGGAGTTAAAGTCAACACTGGAACTATGGCTTGGATTTGACTCCATCAACCCCTGGAGGGAACCCATCACTTAAATAAGGGATGAACGTCTTCACCCTCAAGGGTTTCACCAAGCGAAAGATGGGACATTGGACCTTTGAATGCGGGGGACACCTTACTGGGGCACTGTTAGCAGTAAGACCAGCCTGGGAAACAACCAGGGTGTCCCAAATCTTAAAAGTTACATTGAATTTTTAGCCATCAAATGATGGGGCCGAAGATTTAGAACCAGTCCCCCAGAAATGAAACCACAAAATTGAGTACTGCACTCTAGTTAATATGAACTTATATTGGTTTTACAGACTGACTGTACACGGTGGATAGTTATGAATGTTTTTAATTGTGTGAATACTGATGACATGTATATAGGTAAAAAAAAACTTAATAAAAAGAATTTAAAAAAAGAAACACAATATTGTGGTCATATCTGCAACCAGTGCTCTGTTAGGAATATGCACAAAAGTTTAAAAAAAAACAAAAAAAAACACATTAATAGCACTTATTCCACTGCAAGCAGTCTGAAAATTCCTATGAAACACATAGCATGCCATTCAGATACCAAAAACCTCTGGCTGCTTAACCAAAATCTTGTAACTAGGAGAAGCCCTAATAAACTATGCACATAAAACCTTCATGACTAAATACAATAGAAGAGAAGGAGGAATCGACCTCAACTGCAGGATCTACTGTATAATGTTGCTGTGGTGATTGCCAGGAAAGAAGTGGGAAAGAACTCCAAAACAAAATGAAATTAGCCTGACAAAGTAGCTATGATCATGTCAGCTGTCCCGATTGCTCAGAGTTCCAGCTCAACAGCAGATCCACCACAATGCCCTGGCCATACTGCTAATGCGTCAGAGATCACCAACATCACCTTGCCTACCATACCACACTAAACAGTTGAATAAAAAAAAAAGAACATGCATGATTATTACCTTTGAGAATATTATAACACAAAATAGTGTAGAAAAGACAGACTGTGTATTATCTCTACTCACATCTGGGGCAAGTTAAGCTACATTAATTCTCTTATTCCACCATCCCCCGCCGCCACAATGCTCCAACAAATATCCACATTTCGAAATAAGGGGAACAACAACAAGTTTGAGAACCAACATGTGCCATTTTAACCACAATCCATTCCTATGAGTAGGAAAACTGTCACCAAACCAACAGCCATGAAACTCAGTCTGTCTGCACAACGCTCACTGTATCTAGCCCACGTCAGGCTTCCTCAGGTTCAGCCTCTCTCTCTCTCTCTCTCTCTCCCCCCCAGATGTCTTGGTCAGGGTTGATACGGGATAATTTTGCTGCAGAATCCCCAGCTGCTTTAGTGTCGGTAAACAAATATTGTTTATCCAAGTAGACAAAAAATTGCAAATGGGCTGGAAAGGAAAGTCTGCACACTAGTCCAGCAACTTTAAGCACAAGCACTACCCCACCAAAGGCTTTACGCCTCTGTCTCAGGGCATGAGTAGTCGGAAACAAAAAAAGTACCTTCTGTTCCCCAGTGAGGATCAGTGAAGACTTTCTAGCAGCCTTTAGATTTGGTCCCAAAGCACAGATGTAGTAATGGCTAGAAGGACTGTTCTTAGCCCCTCAGAGCTGGTGGTAGACCTATGCAAAATGATCCTATATGCCTTGATAAAAGGGATCGCACATCCAACCCCCAGAGCTTCAAGTAAGCAGCGCTCCAAATATGTTGGTAAGTCCCCATCCTCCCTCTCTTCTGGAATGCCAAGGAGATGCACATTAGCTGACCGAGCCAGGTTTTCCAGTTGTTTGTACAACATTTCAAAGTAAATGCACTGAGTATAAGTATTTCACTGTTTTCTAAGCATACTACCACAAGACAGCATCATGTATAAATCTGAGATCACACAATTTTTAGAACCGGGACTCTATCTTACGCAACATGCAGGATTTCAGCAGGGCTACTGGATGCGTCTAAACTGTATTCGGAACTAGAGAGTAAGCAGCCCCCTGGATTTATGCAACGTCCTATGCCACTTGACACATATGCAAGTTTTTAAATTCTGTGCACGATAGGGCATATCGTTAAAACCAGCTTCAATCTAATGATTTATTTATTTTTAGAATTACAAGCATTATGAACTAAGAAAATGATTTTATCACTTTCAAAGCATGCTTTCAAAGGATGCTACTAAAGGCAGGATCAGCATTAGTATCTCACAGATCATACCATTATTAGAAGGTAGTCTCAAATGTATTGAATATGTATCATTTCAATAAGGCTATTGGATGTGACTAAATTGTAAAGGGGGCTATAGAGAACAAAGGTAGTTTCATTAGCATTATGCAGTGTCATAGGACACTGAGCTGCAGCATATGCAGCTTTTCACACAGTCAGTAAACGAAACTAAGAGCTTATTTCACAAACAGGCTGCAGTCCATCTTATTTTATCTTCACATCATCTCACACTTAATGCACTGAAGAAATACAGGTTACTCACCTGTAACAGGAGTTCTAGGAGTGGTATATGTTGTTCATGTGGCAGGTTCCTTGCCGCTTTAAATCTTGCCGGAAAGTCTTCAAGCTGGCTCCTCCCACCCACCCGGGTGGTAAAACCCTCGGCTCCGCCCCATGACGCCAGATCTAGCCCACTGGAAGCCAGGTTGCGTGTTGAAGCCAGGGAGGTCGGGTGGGTCGTGTGGATGAACAACATATACCACTCCTAGAACTCCTGTGAGTAACCTGTATTTCTAGGGACATGGATATGTTGTTCAATCCACACTTTGTCGCAGACTCCTAGCAGTTCTCCGGGATGAGGGAGGCAAGGTGCGCACCCCCTACTTAGGAAATAAAGACTGGAGAACCGAGATCCCAAAACCAGCGTCCTAGTGTGACTCTAAGTCAATGTGGTAATGGGAAGTAAAGGTGTGTGCTGACTTCCAGGTAGCAACCCAGCAGATTTCCTGGATAGAGACATCCCTAGAAGCAGCCATTGAAGCAGCAGTACGGCGGGTAGAATGAGCTCTTATCCCTTTGGGAGGCTCCATGCCTGCCAACCTATAGCAGAGATATATGCAGGAGGTGACCCACCTGCTTATCGTCCACTTGGCTGCAGGTCTGCCAGGTTTGGCTTCAGCGTAGGTGACAAACAGCTGGCAAACCTCTCCCCGAACTTCAGCCATCCGCTCCTTGTAATAAGCGAGCGCCCTTCTAGGGTCCAAAGAATGGAGCCTACATTGGGCCTCCGAGCTGTGACTGGGGTAGAACACCAGCAGAAT